>JAAAYG020043368.1:1324-12592 GCA_009936455.2 Tomocerus minor
CACGCCTCTTATAATTGCTAATCTAATACTCCTACAAAAAATCAACTTGCCAATACAATAGCATTACACTGACTCTTCAATAATACACATCCATATTACACATAGCAGTAGCAATATACTACGGAGTTTTTTAAACATTCCCTATTCACTAGTACAACAGGTAGGTACCTACTTATTATTTACAGGATGATCTGATGATCTTCATTTCTAATATAACACAATTTTAGAGCAATAGGTTAATAATGATCATATGTTTTTTACTCTCACAACAACAGAAATAATGTTATTAAGAGAAAAAGTGCAGCATTCATAATGATGAGTCATGACTATGACTCATGTGAGACAACTGATAAATTATAGTCATTTTGTGGGTAAATATTGACACGATTTCCTGTATGCCACATACCACAAAATATTCTAAAGAATCTTTGTCATTCTTCATTTTAACAACGGATAAAACACCCAGATAAATATTTAAAGTCTGAAACCTGGTAATGACGACCTAGTTCGTGTTTCGTGTGTTACTACTAGCAGTTTATTTTATAGTTCATATCATCACTATGTTAGATGTATAAGGCCTTAAACAAATATCAACGCAAATGAATTAATTAGTTTTATTGAAATCACTAGATGCTACAGCAAACTGAAATAAATCTAATATTTTGTGTTTCAATCTATTAGTAATTTGGTTTAGAATGTGGTATCTGATATTTAAGAATTATCTTAATTGTTATATCAAGACAGTTTGAATTTAACAATGTATTCATAATGGTTATTCATTGTAAATGACATAGTTGTAATTTTTGGAGATACTCTAAAATACTGCGTATAGGTAGCTAGTCTATTCATGTTGTCGTAAGTAGCACCAGCCAGTGTAATAACTTTTCCATTTTTAATTTTGTAAATAGCCGAGTGATATGATAGCTGTTTTCAACTTGTGCACAAAGTGCAATTTAGAAGAATATAAGCTCATGGCTGTCCATTAGCTGCTTTAATGTGTCTGTGTATGAGCTGCTGCTGGTATGTAGTACTACGGTGGATGGGATTGATTGCAATTGCGGTTGATATGTGGTTAGGCAGGTGAAACGGGATTTTTATTTCCTAGACTAATTTGCCAGTAAGAAGGTTGACGATTGACAAGTCTTGTATTGTAGGGAGCTTATCTTCAGATGCACAGTCATCCTAATCTCTAGCTCCGTGCATTCTACGCACATCACTGTTTATTAACTAACAGTTACCTGTCCCATCTTTCTAAAGAGATTGAAAAGTAGGAGCAGAGAAGATCATATCATTTCTTTCCTCCTATCATCTTGTAGTTCACAACCAGAATAGAAACTAAATGCAAACTGACAGTGACTGACTGTGTCTATGTTATCTACGCTCTCGATGTGCCTCTTCACGAGTATTATGAAATTTATGCGCTCTTTTAAACTCAGGTCTTCATATTTTCTGTGTCACAAAACGGGCCAACAAAAATGAATGACGAAGCACTTTATTCTTCTTAATTGCTATCGTCATCAATAGAATTGCAAAAGTTCTTTTATGTTTCACTCCACTGAGCAAACGACAGAAGCAAGACAGCCCATGCTAACTAACCTGTCAGATTTATGTCAGCGAAAGGGTTGAACTACCTTTTACTTATAAATATTAATGTGACTATACTTAATCACGTAACAGAGAATTTAAATGAACTTCCACTGCCCACTCAACCAAAACTATCTTTAACATCCTAAGAGAAGACAAATATTGAGGAAGGGACCAGTTATCCTACTGTCATTTTTATGTTACAATGTGATGCGGAAATTAATATATACATATAAAAGTATGTGCTCCATTTCCTGATATAATTAAAATCTGAAAATCACAAAAACAATACGATACGTAACGATTCGGTCGTTAATTTACGTTCATAATTTGGCTTCTAGCCAAGTTTATGCTGGAGCAATGATTTCTATAATATTACAATTAATACAAGTTAGTAAACGCGTTCATTTATTTTTTGCGTTTCATTTCTATTTTCATTTGCACTTGAATATTATATCAGTGAAATATATGTGACAGTTTTAGATGTTTTTACTGCAGAAACTTCAAAAATTCAAAATAAACGAATTAGACTGTTGAAAGATCTAAGGAGGCAGTGTTGCAAGCGTTTTATACAATTTTAGTTCGTTCGGTTGCATATTGATTTCGTTTAAAACACAGAACTGACGAATTTAAAATAATGGGTTTACGTACTGTCATATAAAATTAATTTGCTAAGTCAAATATTGTTAAATTGAATTTCAAAGGTACTGTAGGTATAAAAATCCCAGTGTAATGTGTAATCATTAAGCATTGTTCAAACTAGTGTTGTGCAGCAACTTTTTCATTTAAAAAGATGGAATTTATGGTTATAAGGGAATTTTTAGCCTCGCATTATCTTATGGACCACTAGTGTAAGAGACAGTTAACTTAACATAATTTCTAATGGGCAGAATGACTACAGTTAGCAAAAAAAGTTGATGATAGGAGATTGTGAAAAGGAATCACAGAGTTTGCGTTTAAAAATAGTAGAATAGGTAATACATGGCACAAGTTGACAACAAAAGTTGACGTTGTGCATGCAATTGTGATGATAACATTTATTCCTGGTGCTCAGCATGTATTTACTGAGATGTTCTCACAGAGAGATGTTTCATTTCACGTTCTTTGAATGTGAAGCTAAGCTTGACGTGACATGACATCAGATACCATCAACAACAGAGTACCTACAGACCCAACAGAACAATAATGAAAATGTTTGTCATTCGATTGTTTTATTTCCTGTTGTTATCATTCTTTGTTGACTTGACTGTTTTAGTGATGAGTGTGACTGGGAGTTGGAAGATGAAAGTTTGTTTAAATGCTTCTACATACGAAACCGTTGAAAAACAATGCCGTTTTGGTGTTTGGTTTACTGAACCCAAGAAAATTCAAAGACTTTGCTTCTACAATGGAATGTAAGTTAAATAAATAGAACTGGAAATGATCTTAGTGATCCTAATTTTCTTAATGTTTATTCAATACATAAATGCAAAATATTGCAATTTCTTGACACACTAAGCGAAAACATCATTGGAAACTCTTCATCTACTGAATTATCATTTTGACACATTAATTTCAGATGGGCATTTTATAAAGATTGGTGTGAATCCAATCCCGTACTATGGACAACTCATCCTGGAAGAAAGGGATGTGTCACCTCAAATCATTTGCAAGATGATATTTTAGGAATTGTATATTTAGGAGATGAACATAATGGAGTTGCAATGTCTACTTTGAAAAGGAGATTGTTTTTTAATAACGAAAGACAAAAGGAAGGTACCAAATGGGATTTTTTAGATTCCCAAGTTGAAGTGCTCACATGGGGCAATACTCCTTATTCCCTAATGGAAATTGTTGATCATCGACGCAATCAGAAATGTTTCATTAAAGGAAAATATGCATTTTTTGGCCATTACAAAATTGAGTTGGAGTCAAATAAAAAGGCGGAGCTAGTTTTAGAAGCGGATAGTTGCATGAGAAAATTGGATACAGGGACCAAATCTCAGGTTTTGCCTCTTGATATCGATTTCGATATTTTCCAGAGTCTGTCAGAGTCAACGGATTTTCCTTGCAGTGCAACCAAAAGAACCACTGCCATTCCAAAATTCAAGACTGATACGTTTGTTAAATCTCTGTCACCTCAAGAAATTGAGAAAATCGTGGATGAACAAACTCAGAAAATTGTTTTGAGACTATACGCATTACATTTCAGGCATGAAATGACTCCTGACATGGAATTTGAAGATTGGAGATACCTGGAAATGGCTAAAGAGATTTTCAAAAATGTCTGCCCCGATAAATTGGTCCCGCATTTTTTTTATCAAAATATTTTCCCTCTATTTCAATACCTTTTGTTAGAATCCTTCAGTATTTTCCCACCTGCTGAAGACACAGAGAATCTTATACGGGCTCGCATCGAAAATTCTCTTAACAATTGCCTAAGAAATGCTAAACCATTCGAGTATAACTACAAAGGGACTTGCTGGAAAGGTGTACGTATCTTTAATGCATTTTTAAGAATAAAAAAATTTATTAAACTGTTTATTATGGAGAAATTTTTCTATCACTCTTTATGCAGGCTCCATTGTTAAGAGGAGATGATTCAGGAGGAAAAACTGTCTGGAGATTAGTGGAGCTTCCATTATTTATTAAAACTGATGTGTCAAAGTATGAATTGATTCTAGAGTCAACTTGGAAACTCATGGTTTTCACTCATTACTACTGTGCTGACTACTTCAAAAATTATGCCTCTGATTTAAGTTTGTTACAAAATCGTTGGCAGACACTTATCGCTCCAGATCTCATTCGAAGATGGTATAACCAATACTTCCCAATTTTTAATAATCTAAACACAACCATTCAACTTGTGAATCCCCGAGAAAGTTTTCAAATGCTTAATGATGGGACGTTGAATCTGTATCTGCTGAAAATGCTACAGCTATTTTCAATGAACCCGAAATAATTGTTTTCTTGGCTTCCAATATTAGGAAAAATCCCGGAAAATCTTACGAAGTCTTGAAAAGCGTGTTTATGAGTATTGACATTGAAAAAACGATTGAGAATATAGATTACTGTCTTGGGGCTGCCCATTTGCAGTCTGCTTATAAAGGATGGATAAAGAGACCATTGACAAAACCTGACAATAGGTATTCCATTGAAGTTGTTTATTAAATTATGTCACATGTCTTAACAAATCATCTCGAAAAATTAAAAAAAAATAATCAATTATGGTAGAAAACACACTGGATTAAAAACGGATGACCTAATGTGGGATGGAAATGCTTACTGTATGAAGGAATACCTGTACCCAGCTTCAAAATTAAGTTATCCTATTGAAAAATGTGGAATAAAATGGCCATCGTAGTTAAATGGAATTTCTAAATCATTTTTTTCATTGCATGACCCCCATTTTGTAGATAAATTATAAGAGATGTTCAATTGGAAGAAGCCACACTACATTGTTGCTCTAATCTTTTCAATTTGAAATTAGTGTGGGTGGAAAATTAAGTAATTGTCTGTTTAAGGGAGAAATTCAAAGGAATACAGAAAGTTGCCTCATACTTGTTTCTGTTACAGATCACATAGGTAAAGATAGTTCCTAATAGTCGCTTTTATTTTAGAGGGAAAGTGATTCTCCTCTCGCGTAACTCAATAAAGAGATTAAAACCTAAACAACTATTATGCATGTTCTAACGGTAACTACACAGATTAGAAAAGATCCCTTTTCTATGGAAAACATCTCGTAACCACTTAACGTGGAATGTATAGGCGAGTATAAATAATCAGTTTACACTTTCACGAACTGTTAGTAGGTAGTGTGAATTTCAGGAGTTCGTTACAACATCGTCCAGAGCACAGAATGAGATATATCATGGTAAAACATCTTATCAATCTCATACAATTAGTGAATTTATCAAGAATCCCCGACTGAAATTAATATTTTTGTATTCTAGGGGATTTTACTGAGTTTACTTACTTGGGGCTTACTGACGGAGGCTACAAAGTACAAAGGTGGCGGCGGCGGAGGAAGTAAAATTATTGTCATTAACACTGGATATGCAGGAGGTGGACAAGGAGGGAAAGGTGGCTACGGTACATTTCCAGTCAAACGGAAAATAATCTAAATTTTTCAATATTGTTCTAATGAAATCATTCATATTTTTTTTTTGTTTTCGCAGGAGGACAGGGTGGATATGGTAAAAGAAAATTCAAATCTCAGTCAGGACTCCAGTTTTGTTTTAGTATGTTACCGTTGTAATTTAAATGTTGCAATTTGTCATTAAGGTGGAGGCGGAGGTCAAGGGGGATACGGCGGTGGCGGAGGTTATGGTGGCGGCGGAGGAAAAGGCGGTTTTGGCGGCGGAGGTTACGGTGAGTAGCATTTCTATTCTATATTTCTTTTATTCTGTGTTTACCTGGAAATTAAGAAAAATGCGAAATATGAATTAATGCATTTAAATATTTAAGGAGGAGGATATGGAGGCGGCGGAGGTGGCTACGGCGGTGGAAATGGCGGTGGAGGTGGTGGTTACGGCGGTGGAAATGGCGGAGGAGGTGGTGGTTACGGAGGCGGGGGATATGGAGGAGGGGGAGGAGGCTACGGAGGTGGAAATGGAGGCGGCGGCGGTGGATATGGAGGAGGAAATGGCGGGGGAGGCGGTTACGGAGGTGGGGGCTATGCAGGTGGTGCTGGTGGCTACGGAGGTATTCATTTATAAATTAATTAGTAAAAACTGCTACAAAAAAACAGTAATTGTGATTTATTTTCCTACAAATTTTTCGTTTGTCTATGTAGGTGCCGGGGGACCGGGAGGGGGCGGAGGTAAATATTACAATGCTTTTTAATTATTAATTTCTTATTTCTATTAAATAGGTATTTTAACAATAAATTGTGTTAAATAGGTTACGGTGGAGGAGGCTACGGAGGAGGTGAGCATGATATTTTCTATTGCGGATTACAAATATACTAATACTTCTATGAGTGAACTTTTTTGTAATAAACTTCATTTTTCAGGAGGATATGGAAAAAAGTGAATCAAATAAATGTCTTCAGCGAATAGGAGTTGGAGAGACTGAATTATATAAAGTATCTTCGAAATCTAATGCACTAAAACACAAATACGCCAATAGAATATACCCATTCACAATTATGCCGTTACATTCAATGTAGATAAGTAAGCTGATTGTGCGTATTGTCGTTTAATCATTTGCAATGAATTAATTATAGGTAATCAAATGAAGAGTGTCATCAATGATCAAGTATCTTTAAATACAGAATATTTTACCAGATTAATATGTAATTGCAGGGATTCACAGAAAAGAAAGACTAGAACCAAATTTAGTGTCCTGTCAATAGCTGTTTAAAAATTGTCTATATTACTGTCCGAGGTTTTACCTTGCGTGGATGTACGTTTTCATAATCCAGAGTGTATCAATTTTTTAGATTCACTAATTGTCAATTTCAGCTACACACCAAAATCCAGTGCCTTTAAACGAATGTTATCTATGTGAATATGAATACATGAAACTCTTGTCATAAAAATGTTAAATAGTAATATGCAATAAAATTCTGATATTTTAAACACAATGAGTTCTGATTTCGCTACGCCATTATTGATTTGTAACTAATCTCTTATGCCCTAAAATTTATGACATCATAACTTTATGACAATAACTAAACACAAAGGGAACATGTTTATGTGATGAGATGAGACTTTACACGTTCCTGCAAAATTTGACAATCATTCATTTATCTTCCTATTATATAGTACGTAGCGCAATTTATCACATTCTTCATAATATCCATGGCCGTATTTAGAACTCTGTTTCGGGGGGGGGGGGCGCAAAGTCAAACACATTTTATTACCATCTTTTTGAACGCTCCAATTCGCGAAAAAATTTGCTGTTTTAGTCCAATATTTGTTGAAATATATCATTTCGCGCGAAACGAGTAAAAGTTTGCGCATTTTTCCAAAAATTTCCTTTTTTTTCTCGCATTTGGGGGGGGGGGGCACTTTTGCCCGGTATGGTTATAAACCTTAATATGGGCATGACATAATTATATAAATACAGATTCACAAAGTTGAAATACAAACCGAACCAAAAAGATTCATTTCACTCAACAAGTCAATTTGCAATTTAAAATTTATTTGCATATCTTATGTTGGTAAAAACTACATTACATTACTTTACATTTAAACTACTTTACATTTTGTATAGACTATCAAGTCTGGTCTTCTGATTTCAATTCTGTTAAAAAAATAGCAACGTAGCGGCTCCAAATCTATCAATTTAATAGTTACAAATATTTATTAAAGACTTTTCATTATAAAACGGATATTTAATATAGCAATATATATATATCACTTTAAAGTTAGAAAAGCTTTCCAAATGTCTCTTGTTTGAATACGAAGCATGATATTTAAGGTGAATGGATGTTAGAATTTGTACAGCTCCAAATAAAATAATAGATTCAATTAACAAGCACTCTCAAACATTTGTTTTGTAGTATTGACGGATGAAAAGACAAAGATTAGAGCTAACAATGCATCCTCCTTACGGATGACACCAACAAGCTGATTATCCAATTCCTTAACAATTAAGTCAGAGGATCTCGTAACAATTAGTAGAAACTCGAGTGGAGTCAATAGTTGTGAAAGTGTTCTATTATGTATGAAATGCAATGCACCAACCGCTCCTAATTGTATTTTCCAAAGTTCTAGGTAAAGAAACAAAAAAACAGTTAGGTACATTAATTAAACTCTCTTAAATTCTCACCTCTCTCAATATTCATCTGTGAAGATTGTCAAGTTCAGTTTACAAGTTGCAGTCGGATCCTACGGAGTAATTCTAGAATTAACTTACCGTAGTGTGTTTTTGCAATCGTTAGCAATGGTAACTCCATTAACTGATTAACAGAACCTTATTACTAGAAGTTAAAACATAAAAGCAGAAAATTTTATTTAAAATCATGCTTTTAAATTTACAGATCATTACGGTTTTTTTCATTTCCTCAATCCTTCTCGTTGTTGAAGTGGGTGGGAAAAAGTACAAAGAGCACTCTGATTCAGGAAATACAGTAATAATTTTAACAACAGGTGGGATTTCAGCTAAAGTGAATCACAAAGACAATGGCCTTGTTCGTTTTCCCCGCGGTGAAAGCAAAAGTGATTCTCCGATTTCGATAGAGGTCAAAGGAATGTCAAATTCTGAAAATACTAGAGCTTCCAGTGATTCTACTAGTAAATTGATGAGAGGATTTAGTCCAAGTTACGGCAATGGCATTCCTCCTTATTCAAGTCTGGATTATCTTTATGGAAATCACGTCATTTCGATGCCAAGTATCCGGACCAGAGCTCACATGCATATGAAAATGGGTGAGAAAAGTGAATCTCCAGAAGCGAAACAAAATGAGGATAAAAATAGTTACTTGGGCTATTATGACCATCACCATTATCATTATTTCCGAAATGGACAGCGGATTATAATGGATCACAGAGGTCGACCAGTAGGAACAGTAAATGGAGAAGTACAGCATGAGCCTCCAGTTGGGGACGATTTTCGTGGACACGGACATTTTAATAATGGAGCTAATCATGAGCACGGTCATGATTACCATCAAAATCACCACAACGGAGGAGACAATGGACATGGAAACAATCATAACAATGGCGATAATGGATATTACTACCACGGACATTATGGTCCGGAAGGAGTAGTTCATTTTCAAAGTGGAAATTCTGAAGGACATGGTCATGGACATGGAGGACATAGTTATTCTTATGGCAATGGGGATGGATACTATTACCATTATGGAAACGATGGCAGAGGCAACGGTTATCATTACCATTCTAACGATAATCCGCAAGAAAATTATCATAATAATGACTTAAACTCAAATGGACCGCATCATCGTCCACAAGAGTTCGGATTTCATGAGCAACAAAATAATTTTAACTCACATGGAGCATTCCGACCACCTGAAGGAGTTCCAGAAAATAATTTACATTTTCACGCAGATGATCAAGGTCATAATTATCAAGGATTCTCAAATAACGGAGGACACTTTGATGCAGGACAATACGAAAGATACCCGTCAGATCGTCCAATTAGTGAACCACATTTTAATGGACATAATTTTCGACCCCCTGGACATCCACACGATTTCCCACAGCAATCTCACCAGAATTTTGGACAGGAAAATCATAATTTTGGAGCCCACCATAATGGACATTCTAATTTCGGAGCTCATGGATATCCAAATGCACATTTTGATGTGGAACATCGACAAGTAGCTGGAACTCATAATCACTTCCTTGTACCATACAAATCCGATAGTCCCAAAAACAGTTTAACTGGCTATAGAATCCCTGCGAGTAGTGCTGAAACGGAATTTATTTTGAAAACCCGTCTTCAAAATCCTTATATCGGGGATATCTACGAAAGTGCCACTACTGGGGATAAATTTCATGGAGTCACCGTCCACAATAGTGATTTCTTTCCCTCCGAGCAAGAGACTGATGGATTCAGATACGGGGAGCCTGGTGGGCGAGGTGGGCATTTAAACCAAAGACAACACTATCGACCTGTTCATACAAGTGGAGACTACGGTCATCGCGTTTATTATGGAAACGCACTTTTGGGACACACAAGTCGATCTATAGGGGGTTATGCAAAGAGATTTGGATACTCAGCAAAAGAAAAAAAAAACTAATCCATTAATTAGAAAATAAATTGACTATTTTTTATTTAATTGTCTGTTAAAACTATGAGAGAATTCCAAATTACAATACAATTAACACCAAAAAAAGGCAGGAAGAGCTCAAATGAGTTGTTCAAATGTAAATGATGCTCATTATACGGATTTTGTGCATCAGGTCATGTAGTTATCCATAGTAGCTATAATAATAATAATAATTACATAGTCATTGAACAAGGGTCAGCTCACGTAACGGCGTGAGATTTGTAGCTCGAAAATTGCAATTATGCGAGATAACACGCAGACTGCGTTGGAAATTCAGAGGTGACTTTCCCGCATGGATATTGAAGTATAAACCATATAATTAAATAGTAACCCCTCAGCCAAGATGTTTTCTACTTGTGCAAGACTCCAAATAATCGCAATCAATTTTAGAAACTAATGATCCTGAGTTTCTTCTACAGATACTTGATGCTACTTTTTTAACTTTTGAAAATACACATTGACATTTATTAATTATTATCAAAGGACGTGGCTAACATTACTCGGGCTGTAAATCTATCAATCACATTTGTCTAACGTAAATTGATATTGCTGACTTTAAAGTTGTCGGCGCGTACACATAATACAATACACACTACACGTGAATAATTTCATTAAAAATCGGAATATCCATGACCGCCTGTTTTTTTGAGTTGATTCAAAAACTGCTATTATATAGATCTTTATCATAAGAAGACATTTTACACATGATAGGACCAAAAATAAAATATGGATGCCGGGTATGGGGGCCAAAGTGGCATGGTGGACGTGGAACCGCCTACAGTTTTTAAACGGAAAGTCACAGACAAAAACGGATTTCAGATTCACGAAAAAAACGAATTTTGGTGTAAAGGCAATTACGTATAAGGATTTTTATGCGTAGATTCCGAATCTGAAAACTGTTTTTGTTTGTGACCTTCCATTTAAAAAATGTAGGCGGTTCCTCGTTGTCCACAATGCCACTT
>JAAAYG020043379.1:0-12589 GCA_009936455.2 Tomocerus minor
CAGTTTGGCACTGCATTGTAAATTTCAGCGAAAATTATTTTTCATAAATTGACTTTAAGCACGAAATATAATACAAAGATTGACATTCTGACTTTTTGGGAAAGTAATAGATAATTGAAAATGAAATTTCGCTTTTTGCTGCACTCAATAAACTGGTGCAGTAAAAGAGTTGTAAAAAAAGTTTTTCGAAAAAGTCAATTAACTGAGTAGTTGCACAGTTCTACAGCATCATGCATCATCGTGATCTCATTTTTCAATCTGGGAAAACGAGGAATTCTACGACGCTATGTAGCTTCTTTTATTATAACAATGTGTAATTAAGTGAATGTAATGCGCCGTCAATAAAGTCTTTTGGAACATTTTTCTTTTGTGAGGCTGAATGCAGATATCCATTTACTTATTTTATTGAGAGAAGTTTCAAGTTTACGATTGAATTGTTTTTCCAATTTTCCTAAGTAGTGCTAGACAATAGATGTGAAGAGATACATACAAGTAGTAGGTCTCTAAAGTCTTCTAGTACGTAAGTGAGAGTTTGTGCTGAAACGTCAGTTGGTTTGGTTGAGCCCAACAAGTTGCTCTGTCGTTCTATTCAATGAGAGTTTTTTCTCAATTTCTGATTTCCAAGTGAACTAAGGTAAAAGTTCTGGAGGCATTTATTCCCAGCACTGCAAAACTCCCGTCAACTAAAATAGAGCTAAAAGAAGTATGTAGAGTAAGTGTGTGAAAACTGAGTGAAAAGTGGAAGAGTTTTCGATTGCAGTCACAGAGGTCGTAAAGACTCTTATAATCCTGCAAGGAATTTTATTTCTATACAGAACTCAGCTCTTATCCTCCATTTTATATTCATAGTAAGGAAATGTTTAGCTCCTAGCGCTGTTCGAGATTTCACGGTGTGAGAGAGCTAGAAAGATATGAGTAGGAGTGGGAAGGAATGTGGAAGAGAGGAACGTATTCTTTTCCAACTGACGGAATGCAATTTAAGGGAAAGCTTAAAGAGGAAAGGTGAGTGAATGCGTTGCGTAAGTATGTCCATGGCTTCTGTAGTCGTTGCTGCGAGAGAGCAAATAAGAAAGGGAAACTAAGATTCATGTAAAGTGCCGAATAAGTCCAAACCAAGTGCTCAAGTAGTAAAGTGGTAGAGTGAGAGAGGGAAAGAGCGTGAGATCACAGGGATCGATAATCAAACAATAAAGGAAAGAATAATGCATGGAGACACGTTGAGGTGGGGCGAGTCAAACAAGACTGAAATCAAAAGTCAAAGTCAATTGTTTCCCTTTCCCTTATATTTAACTCTAATACGATGTGGGCTCATTCTTATTTATGCCGTTTGTTTGAACGAAAGAAAGAAATGAAGAAAACTGAGTTTATGTACTGGTTTAGTTCGACTGTTTCATGACATCATCCTTTCCTACTGCTTACTCGCCCAACCTTTCACCCCGTCTCCCTTTCTTGTCCTTTTCATTCACTTTTCACCGCATCACATCTCTCTTTTATTTCCTCTCTTATCAACTTTTTCTCAATTTACTCTAAAATCCCCAGAGCCTTAACATAAATCATTGAATACAATCTTCCACTTTTTAGATTTTATGGTTTTATTAATTTGACGATACTTATTTAGATGTTTCGAATGACATGGTGATTTATAAAGAAAGGTGAGTGCGTGGTTGTGTTGCTTTTATTAGCAAGCAAATTAAGTAGCGACGGTTCACTCAATTAATTGGTTAAATAAAGTAGAGTAGGAAAAAGTAAAGTCATAAAACTGTTGGAGCCGAGGCCCAAGGAAATCCATGATGTGGTGAGTGAGAAAATCTTTATGACCACAATTTCATGAATGCACTTATTGAAAGCGGAGAATAGGATATTATAAAAGTGTATGTGATATAAATCAGAGGATGTAATTTGAAAGCTGAAAAGTTGGAATGGAGTGAAGGGAGTGATGTTATGTTATGAGCTACCTAATGTCTAATAATATTATGTTCCCTTTTTCGCATTTCCTCTCTTAGTCCCTTTCTCTACGGATTCGACTATTAACCTGCATATCAGCACTCTATATCTTCTATTACTATATTAGCAAATAAAGTGCTATACTTTTGCAGATGCAGACCTATGTACATATATTTAGTGACAGAACATTCTGCACAGTTTACTACGTTGTTATGTTGCGGCCCAGGAATAAGTGCTTGTACACCTATAGCTAGAAGAAGATGCAAAGGATCTTTACTAGCTTGCTTGCTATAGCATCATATGGACATGAGATTGAATCAGGTAGGTACATTAGAATGATGGCCCTGCGAAGTACTGTGTAAGTGTAATCCAGTGTAGTCCAATGTAATGTGATCAGTAGGCCATGAGTAAAAATATTGTTTAGTGTTTAGAACTTTCCTCATAAATTCTTTTTACACGAAAGATTATTTTCATCTTTATTCGTCTGAAAATTATTATGAATTATGAGAGTCATTTTAGTCTTCTAGAGCCCTGTACCTATGAAACTCAGAGAACAAGACAGGCATAGATTATATTAGTGTGCAAACTAACATAAGTGACTGAACACTGCCGTCATCACGCCTCATAGATTCCATCCAATCTATCTAAACTACTCACGAACTTTAAGGCAAATGCGCCCATATAGTCTTTCCGTACTTGTACATCTTTTCTCCTCCGCCTATTTTTATCAACTTCATGCTCAACATTTTTGGAGTCCTTAATTGAAAAACTCAAGCATATAAAAGGTTGTTAGTAATTTACCCCAAATGTAAAAAAACGTGATTTTAAGGTAATAAGTAGTTTTTTCAAATTTAAAAAAGATTGTACTAATGATACCTTTAATTATAGTAGATATAGCACCGCGACGATACTATCACTAAACGTTATCTCTGTCAAACCCTGTTTAAACCCTGAATTATAAGAATCTACTTATTCTCTCCGCTCATCAACACTTAATGTGTGAAAATTCGTGCAGTTAGCGGTGTAAAATCTTGTTTTAATTTATTAAAAGAGATTCTCCTATGTCTTAATATCTTGTATCCAAATAAATAAATAAAATCTTATTTTAACTTTATTGTATTTAGTCGTAATTGTCTGCATAATCTAAACTGTTGAATCCCTGTTTTTAAATGTATCGGTGTCGTTTATTTTAAAACTCGGAAAATCATAATTCAGTCAATAGCTATAGTAAAATTAGAAAACAATAATTTTGACTACATGGTCGATGGTATCGCACAAAGATCCTATTGCGCAGGACAAAAATACGCATATTAAGAAGAATATTTGATGCCTGAAGCTGTTGTAGGTGGCAATGCAAAGTAAATTAATGAATTATTACGCCATTCAGTTTGGCCAACAAAAAGCATGCCCCAATAGCCATCCAGTAGGCATCTTTACGACATTAAAAATTTTAGTAACCCAATGGGCACTGTTTAAGGCTCTGAACATCGTAAATTATAACTTGTGTAGGAACCATAATATTTTTCATACGTGGGATTTCCATTTGAAAATAAAACATTTTTTAAATAATGCACTTCAAAATTGTTTTATTTATACTGACAAGATTAAAAACAGCTTACTTGGTGACATCGAAATTTTCGATTTTCTTTTAAATAATTTTTCATGTAATATTTTCCGCGTTTAATTAAAACGGGTCCATGTGATTATACTAGTAAAAAAACTCTACATGTCTGGCATTTTAGGATTTCTTTCTACTATTGGCAGTAGAGCGATAAATGATGGTGCACAGGGCCATGGAAAATGACCAGAATGACTAAGGGATAGGATTGACTAACTTTTGCAATGATACCACATTTGACATTTACTTACTGGCGTAATGTAATTGTAGACACACAACGTTTCTAATAAGCGAGGCGCACTGTCTCTGTTACTAAGCGTAAGAGTGGCTAGTGCATAGTTTGGGGTAGATATCTGCCTATTCTATTTGTACTACATCCATAAATAACTATGTAGTACATGGAAAGAATGCTCGTTTTTTCAGGGGGAACATTACTTTTTCGTCCTCAACTTGCTCATATTTCTCTCGACAAACATAACGAACAGGGTCAGTTCCCTGGGCAGTTGTCTCACATAACTTGGGGAAACTGTTCTGGCTGGCAATTCAGTGTACACTTATCAAGTCATCCAATCAACTCCATTCACGGACAAAATTTTCCCCCTGATTTATGGGTTTTTTGTCACAGAAGAAACTCCAAGGGGTCGCTAACAAGCACTCTAAGACTATGCACAAGACTAGCTGAGATCTCACATGGAACACAGCTTTAAAATGTTTTAATGAAAACGAAACAAAACATTTTTGACATACTTTATTGCAAATTACTTAGCCAGTTCATCCAGCGATGAAATTGAGTAATCATGAAAGGAAAGAGTTTTTAGCTGGGGACGAATGTTACACACATAATTTGTGTACTTTTTGCACTCACACTCAGGCAATAAATACATTAAACATTCAAGATTTTCCAAGATAACAAGGAAGATTCCTATACATCACTAAAAAAGTCTATATTCTACATTCATGTAACTGCAAAATATTAAAGACATATATCTCATGAGAACAAAATAAACAAAACTGAAATAAATTGTAGTAGCCTAAATGCGCAAGAAACCATCGTAAATTTATCGCAGGTTTTAATTAAGACTCGATAAATTTTTAAGTTTCTTTTGTAAAGTTATCCATTTCTATTATATGTAAGATCAGATTTTTGGGTTCGATTGAATCTAGAGTTGAATTAATAAATTATGGAAAGCTTAATATATCAAAACCATTAATTTTCCGACTTCTTCTATTATATCAATGTTATGAAGAAGCCATAGAGCTGAGGTATCATTTGAAACGAAAACACTGTCACTCGCTTTCTGTGCCAATAAATATAGTGTATAGTGGCTTAGTTTCTAATTATAAGAGACTCCTGAGACTGTTTGGATCTATAGGAGAACTGGTGAGATAGATAGGCAGACTTATGGATACATCTTTATACGTCGCAATTATGAGAAAGCGAAGAGCAGGGGACAATGGGTGAAAGTCAGAGAAAAGAAGAAAGCAACGGTCTTCGTATACATCTTTGTGCTTTCATTTTGCTTTCTCTATTACGTAGTCAGTCATTCAGCTAACAATAAGGAGGGCAAACAAGGAGCCTAGTCTCATGGTTAATACAATTTGTTCCACCCAGTCCAGGTACAGCAAATAAATGAAATTTGTTCGCAGTGGAGTCGGCAGTTTTCTATTTGCTCATGACACACATACATATATCCATGTTAAAATTGCGTACTGGCTTTGTTAGTAAACCTATAATAAATAGTAGGAAGAAAGGAAGTTGGGTAGGAGAGGTGGACGGGAACGGGCAATCTGCCAGAGGAGAGCCTACAACCCGACTATCTTTCCTATTATTGACTATACAAATAGCAGCTATTCTCTCTCTGCACATTTATTTCTGCTTACCTACGATTTGCAGTTTACATACCGAGCTACAAATACGATCTTTTACTTACTCCTTATATTATCATGCTCACAAACACTAAGAATATAACATAACGGCTCAGGGAATTGTCCAACAAACTTACTTAACCTTAGTATTAAATGGAGAAAGCAGCTTTCTTTATTTTAGTAGTAGCTCTGAATGGGGGTGTTACCTAAATTTCGTTTAATTTCTTATTTGTTTCCCCTTCTTGACGCTTTAATACTACAATAAATGATGGCGACGTAACGATGCTTTATTTAACACAATATAAACACCTGCATGAATTCAACAGGCCCTTACAAATAGGGGTACATATAATATTACTAATACAGCAGGTATGCCATTATATATTTAAGAAGCATGAAAAGTATTCACATTTAAAGCTAACCACAACGTAATATTAATTACACTTCAGATGTAATTACAATTCTACAAGTTTTTTTTAAATTGTACTAGGCGAACAGATGAATTGCCAAAAAACATCAGAGATTAAATTAAACGGGAATAAATAGAATGAAGCTTTTGTCATAGAATTGAAAGCAATAAGAATTTTTCCATTTAAGCCCTTTAAAAAGATGTGTGTGGGCATGATTCCTGCTAATAGAGATTAGTCAGAGTGACGCGACGCCATGTACTTTTTTGATGACCTGTCTTGTTGTGTAGTTATTGGAAAGGATTATGGTACAAGAGGCTGTGCTGCTAAAACCCGAAGGCATTACAATATTACAAAGAATTACGTATTGGAAAGAAGTTGTCAGGATTTTATTCTGCGTCACAGCCCGTCACAGCAGAGTGATGATGTTTGCGAAGGAGAGTAACACCTAAGAGTATAAGGACTGCCCTGCAATATTACTTATCTTGCTATTTTGTACACATTGCACAAGTAATAACAGATTTAAATCATACTGGTCTGATTCGATCGAAGAATTGCAAACAACCTGATTCTACAAAAGATAGTTGTATGAATTCAAAATCGTCTTAAAAAGGGACTCTCGAGAAGATCAAAAGATGCTCACAAAGCTAAAGTTCCAGTCGCTAGGAAATACAATTCAGCTAGGGAAAAAGATCCTTTTCATTTAACTGCTGAGATATAAAGTGGGAGATGTGAACCGAAAATTGAACTCACTAACCCGAATCTCACTAGCTAACAATAAGAAAGGTCAATACAAGAATCACGACTGAAGCAAAACTGCAAATCTCTTTACATTCTCACTATAATGCTTCGTAAAGAAACTTTATATAAATCTTTCGAAGAAAGCAGTCTGTCAGCTGAGTTCTTTTTGATCTCTTCATGTTGCTTTCTTTGTCAAATAATCTTTGATCTCCTATTGTATATGCAGAAAGAATGTATAGATATAAAAGGCTATATTAATTCTCGGGGAATAATAGTTTTGCAGTCTATTATCCAGGGTAGCACCGCCAGATATTCTCCTTTACCATCAGAAATCTGCCGGTTCTCACATACGTTGTTTCACAGCCAGATTTACATGTAAAAAGTACATCAACTACTACCGTACCATCATATACATGTAACGAATGCATCCCTGCTGTTATCATAACATTATTCAATTAAATACTGATATACTTATGTATGTCCACTTAAGGTATGACAATATTGATAATGATATGAAGAAAAAAAAATATTAACATATCCTAAGATAAATTATTTGCTCGCTGCTATTATGAACAACAGAGTGGAACGTCGCCATTTCATTAGTGTAATGCATGCCAGTACCTACAAACGGCGATAGATACTGTCATTTCTTGGTCCATTAAATGTAAAAGTGGAAATAAAAAACATTCGGCGTACAGATGCGTATTTTGAAGAACGCATAAACATTAAATTTTCCGTAATTATTGAACAACATTTACCGCACAAATACTCATTATTACTTTTGTGAGGAAGTCTAATTTCGGGTGATAAAACAAGAAATCTGGCGGTCCCAACTTTGTTGTCTGACTTTTTTTCCCTTGATTTCTCACGGCCGATAACTATACGCCTTAATTCTCCTGCGTATGTTAGTACTTTTATACTTACACATTTCATGAACTCTCAACATCTATAATCTCATCCACCAAAGGATCTCTCCAATTTAGCCCTTATGGAATCAAAAAATAATTTTATTTCAAGCTCTTTTACAATAACACAGTAACTAATAGCCACAGTATAACTAGTTGATAGTAGGTTTACCACATAGGGTCGAAATTACATGTATTAGGCAGGTCGCGAATTGTTCACTGAGTTCGTGACTTTTCTTATATTTCCGCTACGTCGCGTCCTGGCGTCACATCTTTTTGCCCCTAGAATGCAATGCATTTGTACTTCATTCGGCGGATGCCCAAATATGTGCGCCACCATCATAACTGGCTTATCAACTGTTGTTGGAGGAATCAACGTACTGAACGCACTAGATGCAAGGTTATGTTATCAAAATACATTTTAAGGCTGTCTGAATAATTGGCTTTTTAACCATTTCAAGGCACTATATAGTTATTCTGTGAACTTGAGGTCCATCCAGGACATATAAATTATCCAATAGAGGATTCATATGAACAAATACTGAATTTGGGTATCACTATCACATGTACATATAAATTAAAATTACTTCCATCAGCAATTATTATGGTATTGACATAATTAATGGTGCGACACAACACACAAAGCGAATTAGCAGAATACTAAGGAAATCCTCAAGTTTCTACACGAAGTTTTACAACTATGCAATACGCATAATTCAAATTCTCTTTGGTTTACAATTGTGACAATGAAACGCTTACTTGTAAGGAAATATGTCATACAATACTGCATAAGTAACTACAAAAAAACAGTACCTACAGTCGGCTCAAAATTAAGAGCTAATAAATATGAATTTGGCGGTTTTATAGATGGTTACTACAGGTTTATTTATCTGGTAGATTTTACACGAACGCTAGAAGACAAAGAAAGGAGGGGTTTACAAGGCGCAAAAATCATATTTATTAGCTCTTAATTTTGAGCCGACTGTAGTTACATTTTTCAGGGGCTTTACAAATTATAAATAAATGTATTTTCTAACTTAGTATACTTAGTAAAGCTATTGTAGTTGTTATTTAACCGCAAATAAACACTACCATAAAATTAGTGCCAGGCATAAGGAATAAATAATTTAAAATTATAATAAAATACGTATTTATGTGAATTGCATGCTAATGCTTTAAATATTATATGCCATACTATCTGCATGTACAACAATATCACTTAGTAAGAATTCCACTAATAATGGCTGTCTAAATATTCTGAAATTATATTTAATCATTTTCCCGTGTTTTATTTTATATTTATAAACACTCATTCTGTCAAGAGTAGGTCTCTCGAGATTCGGTAAAAGTCTCGAGTTGGCAGAACTATTTTATATTATTGAGTGTTTAAGTAGCTACGCAGATTTATAAAGGAAAATATAAGCTGGCTTTTAGTATTTAAGATGTGTATTTGCACTATTTGAATGGGAACGGTGGACGATAACGAAGCAGTAAAGTGACAGGAATAAAGTAGAAAAGTAAAAAAGCGGAGAAGTGTACATAATAAATAGGAGTGGGAAAGAAATAAAAATGGGAAATAGGACGGGAGACGTCAGTATAGGTAGCTGAGGTTACATGCAGAGCAGTGCACATACATAAAATAATAGACTGAATCAAATTCGGTGGTGGAGGCTCTGCTGCCGTTTGGTAGTTAAAAAGGCAATAGGAATGAAATGCTATTATGCAGTCGGACAAGAATCAGTACGAGGCGATTGTTCTGTAAACTACGGAGCTGCATTAAGAAATATTGAGAAGTTTTGGACAAAAACACGTAGCCACAAGGAAAACACATAAATAGTTTCGTGAGTATGATTTGATATAAGTTGAGCACAATACAGTGCCCTGCACAGGTAAGTAGAATGAAAAAGAAACCCGCTTCCTGTCCCAGGTAGACCGCTTCTCTAATTTGTGTGGAGTCAGAAACAACTCTCAATCAACTTATCTACCTCTCAATTCCGTCTTCGCGTGTTCAGCATTGCTTCCAGGGTTTCCTGAAATATCCCTTCTCAGCCCTATAGCCTTCAATTTGACAAAAGTCGCCTTGTTCTTTTCCTATTAGGCCACTGTGCTAAAGCGATAACCCTGGAAAGAAATTAAAAACATCATTTTCTTTGCAAATAACAAACAGGACACGAATTGAAAGGAACTGAATGAGCATTTCACATTTCATCCTATTTTTTCCTAGGCGCATTTGCTTTGAGCAAATAAATATGTTGTCGTCTGATCACAGCTTTAGCTTTCCTCTTAGTTACATTACTTCCTTGACAATAATACAAGACCTTTCAGACTCACAGCGAAAAATGTGCCTATACATGCCTAAGCTTCAAAGATTTACAGATAGACACAACTATATATTTTCTTATAATATCTACACCTATAAATCTAATTTCAGTCCAGATGTCTATTCTGTACCCAATTCCTACATACATTTCCTTCTACTAACTATACGTATATACAGCATATCTCTAAAACCTTCTACTTGTGACATATGTAGAAAATTAGCAGATTGCTTCGCATGGCTCCTTATTGTGCTTTCTATTCAATACTTTTATTTATACAGTTATTCTGTAGAGCCGATTCTTGAGAAATGCATGAGAGTCAACAGTAAATACAAAAACACAATGCATTTAATACTTACCCCAGGCACCAACTGGACAATAACAAATTGCAATCCTTGGGTACCTACACATACAGGGGATATTCATGAATAGCGCTAAATTATTTAAAAATTTATAAAATAAAAATATCGTTTTAAAAATGTATCAAGTACATTAAATTTTTAAGGAATTCAATTAGCTGCGATGAGATTAATTTTTTTTCCTTTCATACTTAGGGAACCTCTTTTTTGTTTGTATTAAGGATTAATGGTAGAAATATTTTCAATTTCAATTTGATTCTTAAATTGTATTTACCATAGTACATTTTCATAGCCTTTTTTAAGCAATTCAATGAAATTTACCATTTTTAAACCTGAAATTTAAAGAAATAATAGTTATCAATTTAAAAATGGTTCAGGACTCTTTATAGGAGGAGATCTGCTTTCAGACAACACAAAAATCATCCTAAATTTGAAAATGCAGCTTTCAGAAATGTGTTCATGGCAGATAAAATCGGTTTAATTGATGTTTAAGTCTGATCTGCTTCAAAAGCAATTTGTAAATTAGTGTGTAGATTGATAGGCAATAAATTTTATGATTGTCCCCTTAATTACCTTAGGGCACTTTTGAAAATGCTATGTACATTGCATTTGCTCACTTAAATAGCTGCCAATTTTGTGGTTAAGTAATATATCAAACGGTTCTTGTTGAGTCACTCAGTGTCGTTGTTGCCTGTGCAGCTACAATTAATTTTGCAATTCGGGCAACTATTTGACTTGGCTACTGAATCATTGCTCCATTGTTCAGAACGGATTTAAGCGTTAAGTTTGTCTAGATTAATTTTGGGTAGCCACTACTCCGGTGCATGCAAATAATACTTGGTTGCTGCCTACCTACTTATTTGCAATTAGGGCCTAGTTCTCATGAAATATTTTATCACGTACTGGGCTGGTTTGCATTTGCCGTTGACACTTGAAACCTAAGCCAAAAAATTCAGATGGTTCACTACTCCTGCTGGAAATTTCGTGATTCTAGACTATTGAAGTTCAATTTGACTGATTAGACTTTGCCTCACCTTATTGCAATTTCCACATTCTACATTAGGTATTTTAACAAAAACCAAGACCGACCGGTAAACGGGAAAAAAATCATAAATTGTTCTTAAGCGGAAACGCTTACATTTAGGTAGAATGCATTTAATAGGAGTTTCTAAAGGTACCCCCTAACTTTACACTTCATATTGCATGTGGATTAGAGACCACAGAAAAGCAATAAGTTATACGTCTCTCCGCTCAATTTCAAGTTGCAAGTCATACCTAATATAATGTCCATGGTCGTTTACAGTGCAAAACTCTGCACTTTTGCAATGTATATTAGTACCTATTTAATTTTTGAAAAAGTAAGATTTTTTGATGATAATCAAATAGAATAATGTGATCTAAAAGACTTAATACAATAAGTATTAATGCATTAAAAGGGAGTAAGAGAACTAGAAATTCTCCATTACATCCTTTAATCTTGCCCATTTGGTCGATTTCACAGAAACTAGTGGCATCATCAAATTAGAACATTAATAGCAAACGAATTACGGAATACTGAATTGGAAGTACACGAAGAAGTACAAACTGTAGCAACTTCTGTACAAACAGAAGAGTTAACAGTATTTCTTGGGATCACATTTGGAAAAAAAAGCTATATATATTATAGATCCTACGATCAGATTCGAAATGGATGTTACAAATCAGGATGGAAAAGTGAATGATGAGAAAACAAGCATTTACCAAGTAGGGCTTTTAAATCCGGAGCTAAATTCCTAAATCCGGTTTCGGATTTAAATCCGAAATCCGTATTTATATTGTGCATATACCGTATATTAAAAGTCTCAAATATCCAATTAATAATTATTATAAACATAATTTTATTAGTGTTTCAATTGTTTCCATTATTTTCATCTATTAGGAGAAATGAATAGGTAACTCATTTTATTTGTGTACAGAAATGAGTATGACATGAAAAAATTAAAATAAAACCAAAAAAAAACTACTCTTGAGAGTTTTAACGTATGATTTTAAATCCGGATTTACCATGCGCTAAATCCGGATTTCGGATTTGTTTGGATTTGAAATTTGGATTAAAAAGCCCTATTACCAGGATTGTATACCTGATAGGCAAAACAAATATTAGTTATAAATATGAAACCCGATCACTACCCTGTGGAAGTAATCGAGTTATACATATGAGCACGAAGAACGATTAGCAATATTTTCGAAAACTTCATAAAGTAAATAAAATTATCCATGGAAGCAGCAGAAAATGTAGCCATACTGGCTCTAAAAGGGTCTGCAATATTTCTACAAACTGTCTTATTCCGACCAAGCTTTTCTAATTAAAGATACAAAGTATCAAATCTGTTAGTGCATTGCAGCTGGGCTAAAAGAGCCAGACTTCTGACAAAAGTGCTGGGCCCCTGTA
>JAAAYG020043390.1:0-12584 GCA_009936455.2 Tomocerus minor
AGACAGATTGTGTCTTACACTTTAATACACACGACGGATACGAAGTGCGTAGACTATTAGTATTATATGACTATGGTACTACTAATAAATCTAGCTCATAAGATATTATTTTTGAGTCATCTCGTGAAATAATTATTGTAATTGTAACGTATTAGATGTTATTGTCACTTACAAGTATTTATTGTTGAAACTAATTATATGTAGGGGCCAAAATAATCTGTAAAACTGAAATAATTTTAGAAAGGTTAGACAGAGTTCACAGTAGCAATTTCATCATTCACTTCGAGGACTGAATCTAACCCACTGTACACAGATGAGTTAAATTGAGTATCAACTCAACCTTCCGTTAAACAGTTGTACGATTGCGTATAGAGAGTTCACGGAAGTTCCTAGATCTTCTTCAGATGGCTCGACATCACCTAGATGCATACAAAAGGCAGCTGAAAGATATTGAAGGGGGAGATCTTTATTCTATTCATTTGATGATCTAGCTCAAACAGAATACACGGAAGTTTTCTTTCTGGTTCATTGTTGTAGCATCAACAGTGGCAACCATGGACCTTGATACCAAGAAGAACCCTAAAAAAATTCTACTTATAAGCTGTCATTTTCCTTTTTCTCAAAATTATTTATCATGGATTTTTGACAGGAGTTGCCCTATGACCAGAGAATCTATTATCTCCTATCTGTTCTGATACAATATTTGATAACCAGCATAAAAGAGTGCATCCTCTATATCTATGTTTCAATCTAGGAAGATAGATTATATAGTAATATTTCAATTATGTTATCATCGAACAGAGTAATGCTCATTTAATTTTCTTACATAAGTAGGTATTTATATCTGTATTCCTTTATAGGTTTAATTGTACCAACAACTATTGTTGACTTACTGCAAACTATTGAGTTGCAAATGCAAATCAATGAATTTTATATTCTTTACGTTCAATGGAAATTGCCATTGCATCGCACAGTGCGGTTTTCAGTGGTGCTGCATTATTTTACATTGCAAAAATATCAAATGTTATTAATAAAAATTAAATGCCTAATTATTCCATTCATTTCTGAATAAAAATGCCTTGAAAGTGCATTAGGAAAGCAGAGCGCAGAGGTGCAAAGGAGATGCCGAGGAAAAGGTAACTGATACTTTTAATGACTTGATAGTTCCGGCTAATAAAAGTTGAAATGAGGAATGAGTCGAAGAAAGACTTTACACTAACGACTTCACGGAACACAAATTTTTTCTTCGTAAATTCCTTATGTAGTTGTAAGGATGATGCTTGGATGTGGAGGGAGCTGGTAATTTCGGGGCAAAATAATTTTGTGGCTTCAATAAATAAATGGTGTCTGAAAGGAGAAGGTGATTTGGAGTTTGGGATTGAAGAAAGGAGAGGCGAGTACGTAAATAAAGATAAAAGAGCGAGAGATGCACATTTAGTGCAGGAGTGGCATGGCCAAGTCAGGGCGAGGTGTTAACAAGCAGCGATAAATTCTCATATGTGTGTTTTATGAAGCGAAGAGGGGTGCCAGATTATAAGCAATGCACACATAAATGAGTATGTATATTTAGCAGGAGTCGTGTGCCAATAGCGCTAATAGGCAAAGAAAGAGCCTCAGGTTGAATTGCATTGCACTAACTTGTGTTGAGGCAGAAAAAGTGAGGGAGACGCCAGCTCAGCTTTCATGAGCTAAGAAGTAGGCTCACCGACAAGACACCCGGGTAGTGCTCTGGTGAAATGTTGTGTGTTATGGCTTAGTATTACACGTCGTTTTTTACAAATGCAACTATCTATTGTGCATAAAAAAGACAAGTTATGTTTCTTATATTAGTTCGCAGAGAGGCAGATCCCGAAAAGAGTGAATGAGAGAGAGAGAGAGAGAGAGAGGCTAATAAAGGAGACAGACAGGAGACGAGTCTCATCCTCATCCCCTCAATCTACTTTATCTCTTCCTAATATCCTCTGCAGCTATCTCTCTCCTTTTCTTTCCCGTAACTCATCTCATTCTCAGTTAACTTTTCAATCTGTTGGGAGATGTGCCTGTGCTAATGCTAATACGTTATCACATAAGTTCCTCCTTTTTCTTTACATTTCGTATGCGTTGTTTCTCAGCCATGCCATGGCTTTTCCTCTTCATAGTAAGTAAATCATAGCATATCTATAAAAGAGTTAATTTTTCATGTCAGTTCTTCCAAATACCAATACCCCACACAGTAGAATGCATTTGGACGTACACACAGAGAAATTTAGTTAATTATGAACGTATCTGAGCCACAGTTGTATCTTTGTATTTGTTAGTTGGTTGATAATTGCAGAGAGAGAGAGAGAGTTTCTTTTCGGCGGATCCTCATCTGGAGCAGTATGAAATAGTTTTTTAATAGGAAAAGCTGTGTTTGTGCTGTGGCTGTTGCCTGTAGGATGGCATAAGTTATTGTTAGGCAGTAGGTAGGAGAAGGCGAAGAGTAGGATGACATATTTTAGTGCCATTGTTCCTCTGCGTAATGAGATCGTAGGAGTTCTTTATCATTTCCAATACCGAAATAGTTGCAAGGGCTGCCATTGGCATCGTGGAATAAAGGATGATGGCATGGGATGAAGTGTTCTGTGCTTGACTTGACTTGTCTTGACATACCTGAAAGGAATGAGCAAAGAATAGAGAAGCACTCTTTTTCTTCATGTGATGTCGTGTTATTTTTTTCGTCAAGGCAGGAATCCGAAAGGAATTCCAAAGTGCTCCCTTCCTGGCGGCAAAATTAGGTCTGTGCGGAGGAGTCAGAGTCCATGTATCTTTCGAGTCGAGTAAAGCCGACATTCTGACGGCTGACGAAGGATGAGCTCCAATCTAACTAATCCAACTCCTCTATCTATCTACTACCCCAACTCACATATATTTATACTCTAGGGTGATATGCGTCTATAGAGCTAAATGTCCCACTCTGTTTTCTTGGTTCGACTGCTGTTCGCTGGTGACGACTCCACACCACGCTATGATAAGGTGTTTGGCAATAAGCGCCTCTTCGGATATTGGAACAGGCAGCCAAGCATATCATGCAACAAGGAACGGATCTCACTTTTAAAGACTCTCTTTTTTAACGTGCACGCATCCTCCTATATTTCCATTATAATAAGAAGCAAGGTATAACCTCCCTGTCTCTGCCTGCCTTGCCACTCTCATTTCATTTGTGAGTTGAGTTGGCTTCCTTGGCGTGGCCTGGCCTGATCTGGCTTTGGTCTCTTTGCCTGGGCTCCGGATCTTCCTTTGGCTCAACTCGCTCTGTTCTGATTTCATTGCAGGTGGAGGCGGCGAGGGAGAAGAATGAGAAATCTGCCCGAGATAAACACCCAGCAAAGACAGAATCCTCACTCACAACAGAAGAACAGATCACAGACGGTGAACTGAGCGATGAACACAGCTCACTTATTTACTCTCTCTCTCACAAACTTAGTTACTTACAACAGCTACTTAATGCAGTAGACTCTGTATAGATTTGAAACTATGTGTGCTCTATAGAGAGTGATGGGATGGGATGATGTGATGTAGGTAGGACTCGGCTTCGTTTGCCAAATCCCTTGAATCTTTTTTCACTTAGCATGTAGCACCGCTCTTAACAATGCGTGGGTGAAAATTCAAGTCAACTCGGCATTACTTACCAAGACGGCACCAACCAAACCCAACCAGAGCCAACCACTGAAACCACACAACACATCCTAGCCAAAAATGGTTATGCTTCCATAAAAATATTAGCTAATAGCCCTAAGCTCTTCTCCTTTCCCCCCATTTACTACACTCACAGCTTATTTCAGTCCATACTCAATATCTTTCCTTCACCTCATTACATCCTGTAGTCAATTGATGAGACAACCAGAGATAACACAACAACAACCTAGGTGAAGTCCATTCTATTACTATTAGGTCAGGCTTCACTTTATTTTAATTCTCCTCCTTCAACTTCGTACTCAGCTCATTTCCCTCTGTTTTCTTTTACTCTGTCATTCACAACCAGCTAGCGTACACATATCCTTGCTTAGAGAATAAGTACTACGTAGATTACTCTCTATACTGTCTATTCACACCTTACTATATTATACGTACTACGGATTAAGACTTGTATCAAGTGTTTTGTTTCAGTTGTACAGACACAAAATTGTACGATGCATGAGCATAATATGCACAAGAGTTAATTGTAAATATACCGTATATAATCAATAACTACCCCATGGGGATTTGAATTGAGGTTTCCATAAGCGGCAGTACAACTCAATTATGTCAAGCGATTTAAATAAATGGTTTAATTCAATGATATGATTTCTTGGTAAAATAATGCCGTAATGTAGTAAATAAAGATTTTTCATATAATACCAGTCTATAGCCAACCTACTAGAAGTAAATTGCTTGGAAAGTAATTTAAAAGTTAGAAGTTTCTGCAGATAAAATAGCATCTACAGCTTAACCTATTTATAATAAGCGGGTAAGAAATTCTTACAAAAAGTACCTATCATAAATGTACGGTTCACAGAAGAATTAGGTCAGAAAAATGAAGTGAATTTGCAATAAGGAATCAGATTTCATCCTATAAGGTTACTTCCCCTAATTGGGATCAAATGGAAAGTAATTCGATAAACACGATGATACGGTGTCGTCGTACATTTAGCAATATATTTTATTGCATTCAACTTACATGCTCAGCAGTTTCGTTGATCGCTTCTGTACAAGTACTGAAAATACATAGGTGCATGCTCCACTAGTAGAACGACGAAGGACATGTAAAAGTAATATGAGTGTAGCTATAGTGTGACAATAATGAACTTACATCGCATCACAATCAGATCTTGTATTTGTGTACATGAGCAAGATATCTATACAATTAGATGGCTTTATGGATATATGTGCAGCCTCTTAGATGTGTATGAAGTGTTTGTGTGTAAGCGGAATTTTATTCTGTACTTTTGCCAACTAGGTGCATGAGTTGAGTATGTAGAGTCGTCTAATATTATAATAGAGCGTCATACATACGTAGGAGAAGTATAGAGTCATTATGATATAGACAGATAAAAAAACGCGTAAATTTGTAGATGTTGTATGCAAGTTATCCTTGATCGTAGGATATTTATATGTATTAGTATAAGTAGGAAGGAGTATTGTATGTATAAGAAGGAGAATTACTATAATTGTGCAGTAATAGATATATCATATTACAATTTATTTATTTATCATTTGGTTAGCATAGCGTGGCAGGACATGGCACAAATACGCTGTCTGTGACTACGCCTAGTAAACTCTAATAATATATACGTACAATAATCATACAGTTAATAATTCTACGACAGGAAAGAGCAGGAGGCAGAGTTCTTTGCCTGTCATCTTGAAAACACTGTTCTTTTGAATAGAGTTAAATTGAAGCAAATGATCCCATTGCTACATACAACATACCGATACGCGAGTAAACATCGTATAAAACTTTCACATAAATCAGATCTGATTTACTTACAAGCTCCCGAGAGTTTCACACCAAAGCAAAACAAGTCGGAAAGACGGAATCCCTGAATCTGATGCAAATAAATAGAAAGGCAAGGCATTGCTAAGAAGACGAGTTGGTGAGAACTCCGTGTGGGTGTTTCAACTGAAATTGCCTAATAGCTCCCATTTGCTCCCTTTTATTTCCCTCGACTCATCTGTCCACATCTCACTGAGTTCCTGCTAACTTATAGCAAAGGACTGTCATGAAATATTACGTTATGGGAATGCGAATCAAAATGAGACAGAAATTTCTATCAAGCAGAACTCAATTTTCCCCGAATTCAATCCAAACACAGATTAGATCTCAGAATGACGCAATTTTTCCTACTCTTTCATTTGATTCTTCCTACCTGTTTGCTTGAGCACGCTTTGATTTTGTATTGAAGACATTCAGGCAATCCTATAATCCTACACAAACACAAAAATCCTGTAATTTAGAGCGAAAAGCTAAGAACTCCTACTCGTTTGCTTTACTTCAATTCCAAAAACTCATTCTTGATTATCCATGAGCATAGCACTTGCATTTCCTTTGCACAACAAATATAATGTGTAATTTTTCAGCTAACAGAAAGATATGTAATGTAGCACTCTTCAATTACATTTAACTAGTATCACAATTGCTCAGCTTTACATTTTTACCAGTTCGTTGGAGTTCATTTTTTTTATAGAGTATGTAAAAGCCCCCAGTTATGGTAGATCCTCACTTTTCACAAAACACATTTAGTGTATAATTGACTGAAACTAATGTTATTGTGCAAAGGAACGTAAGAAGAGCGAAATGTGACCCCTCTTGAAAAACTTCATGAATAACTATACATAAACTTCTGGCAATACGAACGAGTTCCAACTTCTAACAGTTTGTTTTGTAAACTTTTCACTAAAGTTTTTCCTCACTTTGACTTCTGATGAATTGAGCTTTCTACCAAACATATAATGAATGAATATATGCATGTTGTCCCATACAAGCATGTGTAGTAGTTCTTGGTGCTGCATCCTTCGTCAGACGATTTCCATTGTAGTTCACAATATCTCATGATTCAGTGGCTATTATACATACCCAGTATTGTTTCCTTTGTTCTATAACTCCAAATTCCAAGATTCATTAATGTGAGTTTGTTAGGGCTCAAAATCATTCCCGTCCACAACATGATTATTATTTTTAATTGTATAATTAATGTTAACCTGTTAACTAGCATTCAATCAATTACCATGTCATTCATATCAGCAGAATGTACCTTCAAAAATTGAAACTTGGTAAGACAAGCGTCTGAAGACAAGTGATTATAGTATCTAGTCAATTCAGAGAAAATTTCTTTGAAATCGGACTGTGTGTTTTAATATACTCAGCTTTTTATGTTAAATGTATGTGTAGGACTAAAAAATGTTGGTTCGTAGTTTCTTAGCTTAGGCATGATATGCATAGGGATCCAAAAAATATGAAATTACAATAATAAAAAGAAAATAACTTTTTTGAATATTACCAGGCTTCAATTAATTTTTTATTTTTTGTCTTACATACAGCTAGGATTGTAGCTCTGTGCATATCGGTATTAGTAAAGCTGTTAATAAGTAAAAACTGTAGTACCTACATAATAGATTGAGTATAAAATTTTATCATTCAGAGAGTCACTTTTGAAAAGAGAAAACCTCGAGAGCAATACAACTTGTAGCAAATGAAAGCTCACTTTTGTGGTTCTCCTGGGATGTTGCATTGGTTGAAAATAAGTAAGTACATACCTGGACATTTTGTTAACTGTTGCTGCTGGTCAACAGATGCAAACCTTGTACTATAAATGGATTATAAATTAAAGAACATTGTATATAAATCCTATCGAATCGAGAATTGTAAGGAGACTAAGTATTAAATCATAGCGTGGGAAGCAACGCACGGAACATTTTAACGCCAGCTTTTCCTTCAGATGATGAAAGGACAATGTGTAAAAGCTGGCATGATCATAATATAAATCACTTAGGAGTTAGTAATATGTATGTAGCATGTATGACTCCTGTACACCGCACGATTACACTGCTGATAATATTCCAGGCTGCTGCGTTGGTTGATTTACTACACTAATTGAGTTTACTTTGTACTTTTATAAGTATGAGTATTATTATAGATGAATTATACCAACTGAGACTCAGACTCATACCATCTCATACTATTATTAGATTGATGATTGTAAGTGTATAAGTGCATACCTGGGACCACTACAAAATTACAAAACTGTTTCGCGACCACAATATAATACTGCTTTGTAGCTATGTATGAAGTCTTTAGTCTTCTGGGGATCCCTTAGAGATCTGAGTATTTGACTTGGGTGCACTAGAGAGATGATAATCAGCTGAAGAATATTTCACAAATATTTACATATAATTATCATTACAAGAGTAGTACATACACTTAGAATTTTCATTGTGAATTCTAGATACCATAAATCCCTATTTCTATTTTATACAATGGTCTGTCTAGACTCTAGACATCATAAAACTCAAACATTCAAGAAAATCCTCTGCTTTTAATCAAATAAATATTTTCAATTAAATTCAATCAGCAATAATTTTCTAATTCCTTACTGTAGTGTAACATTTAATATTTATGAATTTTCATTCATGATATTTGAATGCAATAACCGTTTCTAACATGGAATTGGAATAAAGTACTCATTAGCAGAACAAATGTCAATTATCGTCGTTATTAATGTAATTTTCAGTGAACAGTGTAGTGCATGGGTGAAATAAACTTCGAAGCAGTATCATATTAAGTCAATAGATTGTTTGAAGTGGTGCTTACTGCTATATGAATCAGTTTTAGAGTTTTACTCTTTTATATTGGGAAAATATCAAATAGCTATTTCGGAATAAGAGTAAAATTTTCATATTATTATGGTGGGATTGTAGTATAGTAATGGAAATGATGTGATGAGAATTAGAATGCTGAATCGCAGTATTATATGTTTTAATTTTATTAGGAAAGCCTCCCACGTACACACGTCACTAAATGAGCACTTTAGTACTAATCAAATTATGTACGTGCATAAAAGTCTGGATTGAAAACAATGGAAGATTAATATTTGTTGAAAAGCAATAGAATTCGTCACATAATGATTTAGTAAGATTGATAGTCCATTGGAGAGTTATGCAATGCAGAAAGAACTGTAAGATAGTAAAAGCATTCGAAGAGCTGAGATAAGAGCTATTGGCAATTATTCATGTGTGGGATATTTATGTGAGTTCGTCACGTTCTTGTAAACTGGCACTGTCATTTATAACTTTTAAACACGTTGAAACGGTTTGACAGTGATTGGTGCATTCCGAAGAGCTTTGTGCCTGAAACGGAGGCTAAAATAATCTTAGACAAAAAGGAATTCGAGGGTTAAGCCTAAGTCATATATACAGTTATCAACAATGCAATATCGTCCATTCCCCCATGCACTAAATATAACTGGTTCCCCTTATGTATAACAAAACAAAGTCTCGCAAAGTGAATTCCCTCTTGTCTCACTCACCGTCAGGAAAAGACTAAAGATTTCGTGAAGTCGAGTCAAAGTTGAATAGAAGACTTTTATTCGGAAGTGGTTTGCTTTAGCTATGTTCAGGTTTGGATCTCGTCAGGAAAAAGGAAGGAAGGAAGGAAGTAGGCAAAAAATGTTAGGTGGGATGGATGGGAAGTAAAAGGTAGCATTCTTCCGACTACCTGTGTGAAATGCTAAGCACTCTGTGATTCCAAGAGAGAGAGGGAGAAAAGAGGGAGAGCTACCTCTACCTACACGACAAATCACGTCCTCCGTTCATAGTGGGATAATTTAGCATGTGTGGGTATTCCAGCTCTGAAGAGAACGTAGGGAGTAAAAGAGGATCTGTAAAGAGGAGTGGGGACGGCAGGAGTGATTTCATGGGATGCGGGTTCTTTCCCACGAAGGACGAAGAAGTGGTGTGCATTGTTCGGAAGTAAAAGTTCCCCTTCGCATCTCTTTTGATTCTGATTATGATTCGGATGGATGACAGAGTAAAAGAAAGGGATACTATTTTCTTTTCTAGGGGAGCTGGCTCGATCTAATATTAACACTGTCCTTAGTAGCGTGTATACTCAAACTCATCTTTAGTTTAGAGAGAGAGAGAGAGAGACACTATTATTAGTAAATAAGTACCTTTGGGTTCAGGAATGGCTATTTACCTACTCGCTCTAAAGCTATGTGGCAGTATTAGAAATGATGGAGAAGAAATGTGAGCAGATCTTTGCGAAAGATGTTTTCCCACGTAATTCCCTTTCAAGTTGTGTGAACTTGCTGATCTGTGTATCTGCTCATTTATAATGACCTGTTGTGGTGACCGGCTGGAGGGAGGCTTGCTTTGGCTCAGATGGGACGATCTGTAGGTTGTTGCCGTTGAAAGGATTTGGGACACCCCCTCAACGAGCCAAAGCAAAGGAAGCCAAGCCAGATCAGACGTGCCAACTGAGACGACTTTGAGAACAGAGCTGAGAGAGAAATCTCATCTTCTTTCCTTCGAGTAGATTCTTAACATTGGATTGGCATACCTTCTCATAGAAACTGACTTGACTCTATAGTCAGACAGAGAGAGAGAGAGAGAGAAGCTTTTTACAATGGAGCACTACAGCACACTACAATTACAATGCACATATTATAGCTATATAAATGCGGCGAGTAAATGCAGCTAATATTTTTATAGTGTAGGATGGATGAGAGTAGACATAATAGCATAACGTCACATAAGATTGGAAGATGAGAATGTTTGTAGGTAGAGATGTGTACAGAGGCTGTTTTCATTGCTTGGCTCTCTTCTGATTAGACTGACTCAACTCCGCTCGGGCACATCACTTCAATTCACTTGGCTTCTTTCTTTTCTGTTCTTCTGGTTCCGAAACTGCCCTGCCCCTGGGCCCTAAGAAGACGAGAGATACCCCGCCAGGCCCATTTTAATACCTGTTCGCCTTCTGAGGTGGGTGATAACTTTTTAGGGGCTTTGTGCCAGATGCTCCTACGAAATCTCTCAGCTACTCCACTCTCATCAGCCAACTCACACACTCACACATACACACACACACTAATACTCCATTTAGCTATGCCTGAGCAACACACGTGAACCTCCATGCACATTCATACTACACTATACCACACTCACGGATTCTTGCCTGCCTGCCTTACTTAGACTCTGCACTGCATCACCACAACATCACATAACATGATCAAGTCAAGTGAAGGAGTGAGGGTGGCAAGACTCGGCATACCTAGTTAAGTCCTAGTAGACATACACTCACACTTCTTCTTCATCATCATCTTCTGCCGATAGCCCATTATTGCTGAGGCATTCGACATCGACATACGCAACCAACAGCTCTCTCGAATTGTCCAGTGCTATAGTAGTAGTAAGGACGGACTTCTCGGAACACGTTCTGATTTCATGTCCACGCAAATATTACACCCACAAACACCACTTGACATTTATTCGGATATTTGTATTGACGCCCACGCAATTGACACTTGAGAAATAACTCGGCCTTTATTGAGCTAGGTAACTACCGAGGATATTTAATATTAAATATCTTTGAATTATCCAGTAATAAACTGGACAGAAGGCAGCCCACGCGCGGAGACTTGAACAGAAATTGTATAAACAGTGACATTAACTCGGGTGAAAAGTGCGGAGATAAAACAATATTATTTTATAGGAGTGTTCTGCAAACAATTTTCACCAGTGCATTAGTCTTGCCAAAAACTCCCTCACAGTTGACTTTGCGGTCTTTTTCTCTCTCTTAAGGGCAATTAGAACCAGAGATCATTCAGATTTATCCCGTCTCGAGTGTAAAGAAACATAAACAGTTAAAGCCCACGTTTAAAAACTCCAGTCGACTCGAACAGTGCTCGGTTTCCATCTGAGACTCAGCTCAAAACTCATACATACACTGGCAACGTTTCTCTTCTAGGTATTTATATACCCGGAGACACCAGTCAACATTTAAGAACTTCTCTATTACTGAAAGAAAGGTTAGTTACTACTTTATCATTTTCAAGGAGTAATAAAATCCATATAAACGATCTCTTACTATTTTAACTACTTTGAGGATGCGCCTACTGACTCTCGACATATCATCTTGCTATATGGCTTAGCTTGAATAAATACAAACACGATATCACTCCTTTTATTTGCTATTACGCCTACTAACCGCACTTGTTCTTTTACGTTACACGGCAATCCTCGAAACATTAATTTCTACGTCAAGGCAATTCTTAAATGGCAAAATCTTTTTGCTCTCAACACAGAATTTACGCTTAACCCATCCTTTACAAATATGGACAATAATAATGCACATAAATTAACCGATATCACAGCTCCACTTGGCTCTGTTAATACTCTCGACATTGCATAAGTGCGTACGTTTGATAGCCCTCGCTCTGCCTTTCTTCATGCATCGTTGCTGGATTTAATGATTTGTTTACCTCTCTAGCACAGCACATTTTATACATTAAGAATTTGGCGATTTCTTTCATTTTACTCATGAGAATTTGTGAGCTAAATAGCATCACGATGTTGTGTATGATTAGTTTATTGAGCATTCAACCTCCCCTCATTTGGAAAATGCTCTAGATTGTGTTGTGTAAACGTAAATTACCATAAATAACTAATGTATAAGCAGAGGAGATAATTAATGCCGTGTTAGCAGCGAAGCAGACGTACAAATAACACTTAAGATATAGAAAACATTCTGTATTGTCCACGGAATAGTTTTATGATGATCAGATAGCCTTTTTTGGAAGCGCTCCATACAATGGCCACACTCTACTACAACATGTTCCCCGTTGTCCTTTTAAGAACTCGTGCTTATTATTACCTAGATCCTTTTACTAATGTCTATCTTATTACTGGTGTGCATAGTAAGAACTTTCTTTACTCTTCTTCCTTACTCCTTAGAAATGGAACACATTCATTTCCATTCTTTTGTTGCAAATCTAATGCAGAAACACACAAACACATACCCAGGTAGCTGCTCCCAGGTAGCCGAGCCTAATATTATTTAGCGGGACATTTTTCTTGGTAGTCATTAGCGT
>JAAAYG020043423.1:0-12577 GCA_009936455.2 Tomocerus minor
TTTGATCTGAGACTAAAATCTAACAGCGTGCTTTTTAAATAAAACACTGAATAAAATTGTCCACTAAAATACAAAACAGTAAAATCATACTATCTCTTTTCATGTCTTCTGCCAAGCCCCCCCCCCAAATGGGCATCCTGGGTACGCGCCTGCGACAGAAAGTCTAACTTTAATACTATTATTACTGATTACTAACCTTTACGTGCGTGGTAACGTCGCACCCGTACAGCAACAAATATCACAACTATTCTATATAAGTCTCAAAGGATATACTGAACATAACATTTATAATATTTATGATGTAGATAATATAATACTGATATAACACAACACAGCTCTATTTTGAATTCATTATAAATAAAATATAAAAAATACGTAATATTATTTTAATAACGAAAGACTTTTTTTGGACTACGAGAAAGAGTAGCACATTTGTTACAAGGCTCTGTGTCCGTGCATTGCCGACCATTTGCTTTCAAACCCCCACAAATAAAGCTTCTAATAACTCGATTTGCCCTCAACTTCGTAATTAAGGTATTTAGACTAGCCTCATTGATGATATTTTCATTGCTCTTGCTAAAAGTGCTATTTTTAATGGAAACGTTTTCAATTTTTTCGAGAATACTTTCATTGTAATTAAGTAGAGTAACCTTATCTAACGTAAGATTTTTGCAACAATCGAAGCTGTCAAGCTCCAATTCTACCTCAATGTCACCGGACATGCAAATGGTAATGTTCTGAGAACTTTCAAAGGATAGGAACCTGTTGAGATTTATTTGTGACACGGAAGTGTATTCGTCTTGACTCTCTTGACTTCTGGTAACGAACGTTGTTTCCTTCAACGTGATGTCCTTAGGAGAAAGTTTTTCTTTGGGCAAAATGACTTTACAGTTTTCCAAATTCAAATACTTAATTGAGGAGTTTAGAGGAACGGTTACGGCCGTGCTTAAAGCACTGCAAGATATTTTCAGTATTTTGAGGTTTTCCCCAATAAAAGGTGTAATGTCCAACATTTTCAGACTTTTATCTCTTCCTTCAGTTTTTCTTGTAAATTGGACTTCATGGAAAATTATTTCTGACAATCCACCTCGAGGAATGTTTTCACTGGCCATAGTGCAACTCCTTGCTTCAACTCTTTTAGGATCCATTTCTTTTTCAGTTCTTTTTCTCTCTTTAGTCGTGAATTTCGTTGAAACTGCAAATCTGTTACTAGCTTCCGACCGGTAACAGTTTTGGCGGCAGGCTTCATTTTGAATTCTAATATCCGTTTTGATGCATTTTAAAAGATTTTCCGTAGCAATCGTCTCAGGATGGTGGGGACCAAATGCTATTATTTGCTTTTCCAAAACAAAATCACACAATTCTAAGGCTGCTTGAAGTATTGTCAATTTATGGAGGGATTTAGCGATCCAAATTTCAGAACGTAAAGTGATTGGATGAAGATTGCCAAAAATGGTTCTTTTGGCGGATGCAACATCTTGGAAGGTTCCCAGAGCTATGGTATATTTTCCCAGTTCGTACTGCACAACGGCATAATTATGTTGAGTCGAAAGTCGAAGTGACTCGTACAACTGTTCACTTGTTGATGTTTTCAAAGTTTCGACATTTTCTTGAATTATTTGCAGCATTTCTAACGATTCTTGTAGTTTGTTCTGACTAATAAACCACAATGCCACGCTATTGCCAACGGCAAGAGTATCCAATGAGAACTCCTCTCCGGAATTCTTCTTCCCCTCAAAACAAACGAGAATTTTATAGAAGCAATACACTGCTCTTTTGTAATCTTCCAATTTCCAGCAGATTATTCCAATTAAATGAATTGTTTCCAAACAGTCGTCATTATCCTCCCCCAGAAGAAGTTTTTGCTTAGCATGAACGTCTATAAGGATATTAAATGCATTTTGGTAGTGGCCGAGTCTTAAGAGACATTTTCCTTTCCTTTGTAACATTTTCAGAAAGCAGATGACATTTTCGTGAGTGTTTTCAGCCATAAATATAGGTTCCATGAATTGTATTAGATGATTAATGTAAATATATCCGTCATTGTACCTTCCAAGACGGAAATATGAATCGAAAATCCATAACGGAAAATTTTTGTGGCTGAGAATCAGTTCTTTATGTGTTTCTATTCGTTCCCAGATAATTTCTGCGTCTGAAAGAACTTTTGCAGTAACTTTTCCTGACTTCAATTCTTCATAGATTGTGACAATATGAAAATCAAGTTTCATTGCTTCTTTTGCCAATTGCAGAAGCTGACGGGAAGAGTTTGTTTGTGAGTGCTCAGGACCAAGTAGGCTCTTCTGCATTTCAAAGACGTCAGAACAAATGACTATTGATTCCTTGTATAACCCTTTCGACTTTAATGTGAAAGCCATCCAATACTGAGTGGTTATCATTAGTTGATGACTAGATTGACACTCTGACAAATTGTCACTGAAAGTTTTTAAGGCCTCGTCATATTTTCCTTGATGATACAGACAGCAGCCGACGCTGTGTACTGCCTTCAGAGTTTCAATGTGCGATGCTCCTAATTTTATGTTGTTTATTGCGACCAATTCTTTGTAAATAGTTTGAGATTGAGGAAAATCACCTTGAATGAAGTAAATGCTTGCAATACTTTCCTTCTCAATCACAGTTAACGGATGATCAACACCGTAGAATTTTTCATGGTGACGTTTTACTTCAAGAAAATACTTGAGTGCATCTTCAAACTTATCTTGCATCTTGTAGACCATTCCAATTTCATGTAAAGTCGCCCAGCAGTCACTGTGGTCGGTTGTAAAATATTTCTTCTGCTCTGCGTAGGTATCTTGAAATATTTTCAAAGATTCTTCATAATCTCCTCTCTTTCGTAATACAATTCCTTTCATTTTCATTAACAAGAAATAATAGTCCAAAATAAGCAGGTCTGGATGTTGATCCTCACATTTTAATCGTTCTAATGACTTGCAACAGAAATCGTAAGCTTTGTCATATTTTCCTTGCCTCAAATATTCTTGGTAGATCCATTTTGGGATTTTCTTGAAGTCAGCAACCAAGTTCCGGTAGTTTTCAGAATAAGACCAAATGGATTCCACGTGGAGTATCTGATCACTGAATCCTTGAAAGGCACCCAAATCTTCATCGATTACCGATAGCAATGTTTCCAGTGGATTCAGTAATCCATTCTGATTCTCCTGCATAAGAAACTCATGCATTGCAAGTTGGGCATCTTTATCGGCTGAAATATAAGTACTGCTTTCATTGCTACTTTTAATTACGCTGCAGTCTTCCAAGACGGTGAAAGCCTTTTCCATAGAATTCTTTTCTGAAAAATTTGAGAGGAACTTCTGTTTCATTGCAGCAAATCCATTCTTGGAAGACACAGATCGCTTTTGATATTTTTCCACAAGTTTTTCTAGTAGACTCCTGTTAATACTTTCGTTGGCAAAAAAACTTATCACTTCGATTATACTTTTGATGTCCTTTCCTACAGCCCCTTTCGTCACGATCCTTTTCAAAATTACTGTCCATAGGTCCATAACGTTTCTACCAGTAGATCCTGCTTCAATTACAAAATGAAAAAATCGTTAAATATTTGCCGATTTGTATTGTTTTTATGGTATTAAATGGTGACAACTTACCCATTTTATAAAATGTTAATAGGGTCTGCCGTTAGGCAGTTCAGTGTTTCAGGTCATACTAAGTTTAATTGACCTTTCTCACAGAGTCACATGTATATTTGCTATTGACTAGAAAAATCGTATACCAATAAAAATAAATAACTACGGAGGAGATGCAAGTCCATGTAACATCACAAAAACACACTTGTTGATTTCCTTCCCACTACTCAATATATCAAACTCACAGTTATTATGAATTCTATGGCGAATTGGCGGAATAGGATCTAATCCAAACCACATGTTAACGGTTGGGCGCATTTTCAAGTGGTTTACATATTTACATGTTCATAATGTACCAACGCAGAATCTATGTATAAAAAATAAGCTTATACTAAATATATAATGTCTATAACTGCCATGGGGAAAAGTTTAAGCTACCTCAATGGTTGCATATATTATTGTGGCCTGATAATAAAGGCTAGCTGAAGCAGACCGACTAACAAATACAGCATATTCAATTATGTGCAATTATAAGCAATTAGATATACAAAAATCTGCAATTTACGTAGCGAGGAGCAAATAAACTAAATGAATGACCTGAAACAAACAAAAACTATTACAATAGCATTCGCTTAAACAGTACGCCAAATATCCACATTTTCAATATTTCATACAATAAATGCACGTATTATTATTATTATATTTAAAATAGTATCCATATGATTTATTTACAATTTTGGCACGGCATAATATACTAGTATCAACTGTCATGGTATAATGTCAGTAGTACTACAACAGAATTACGAAAGATTTGTACAAATGATTTCAACAATTTCAAAATATTTATTCTAATCGGAAGTTTGGAATCACAATAAGTGATATTTTAATTACTTACTAAATAGCATTGAAAATGACAATTCAATAATTGGGTTGAGGAAATACAATATAATAAAGATTAATATTTTTAATATACAAAGAAAATGAGTGCCTTACATAATAAGAATTGGAAATTAAAAATATCTATCTGCCCAATGAAATGTGGCATTGAAACTCGTATCTAGGTATATTGATTGATATTGATCTTCTATATCGATTTACACTAGGAAAAATGTTTTTGCATAGTTATGAAGTGGAAATTGCAAAAAGTATGTAATACTCTATATCATAATTTTCAAATAATATATTGTAACCTAACCTACTCAGATACCCTTTAGAGATTGTCCCAAAACAATAATGTTATAAACAAAGATCTAATCACCATTTTGTTACCAATAACTCGTAGAATTTATTCATCTTCGAAATGAGGGGGTCGTTTCTCAACAAATGCAGACATGCCTTCAATTCTATCCTTTGTAGCAAAAGTTGTGTGGAAAACAAGTCGTTCAAAGTGGAGGCCTTCTTGTAAAGTTAATTCATAGGCTGAAATTTTTTTAAGTGTTTATCATGTCATTTTAAGATTGAAACTTGAGAATTATTGAGGCAATATTTTGTTAATTTTTTTAAAGCAAACCTTTATTGACGGCTTCTTTAGCCATTGCTACGATAAGTTTAGAATTCTCTCCAATTTTTTCGGCTACTTTAAGCGTTTCCGGAATAAGTTGGTCTGCTGCAACAACTTTACTCACTAGACCCATGCGTTCGGCTTCCTCGGCAGAAAACTGATTGCCAGTCAGACATATTTCCATAGACTTTGATTTGCCAACAGCTCGAGTCAACCGCTGGGTACCTCCGGCTCCTGGAATTGTTCCTAATATAATCTCGGGTTGTCCGAACTTGGCATTCTCCGATGCGTAAATAATATCACACATCATTGCTAACTCGCAACCTCCTCCCAACTAAATTAATTAAAAATAAGGCTCATTCACACAAAAATTCTGATCAATAGTAATTAATATCGACTAGTTCTATTTCTTATACATAATAAGTTACTTTTCGTCCATGCGGGCTAAGATACTTAAAAATATTTTCAAATCTAATTTCCGGTATTCTAGAGGCTAAGAAGCTACAGATTAAAAACTAAATAATGATTTTTAAAAAATTGATCATACCGCATATCCATTAACAGCAGCCAAAACAGGTTTTTTGCATTGTGTGATCCGCAGCCAGTTAGTAAGAAAATTACCTCCGTAGACCTCAGCGAATGTTTTGTGTTGCATCTCCTTAATGTCAGCGCCTACACGACATTAAAAACTGCATTTACATTTATATTTAACGATACATGTAAAATAATATACTGTTATTTTTAATATTTAGTGTTTGCGTAATAATTTTTACCAGCAGCAAACGCCCTTCCTTTTCCAGTTATCAACAAAGTTGCGATTTCTTTATCCTTTTCGAATTCGTCGATGGCATCACTCAAGTCCTTCATAAGACCCTCACAGAGTGCATTTAAGGCTTTCGGGCGATTCAAAGTAATAAGCCCTACATTCTTCTTGGCCCCAATTTTATCCGTTAAAACATATTCTCTTTGTGTGACTGAAAACAAAATTAATATATCGGTATTTATATATAATATATTAAATACTTTTTTGATCCTGATGACATCACTTCTAAGTCTACTCTAACCTACGTACATCACTACAAAATATGTTAAGATAAGTTTAGATTATATTAGATATACTATTATTATTGTGTTTATTGTTTTATTTCATGAATTGAATTTCATGACAAGGGTAGCTTTTCAGTTGAATACAATAACCGAAATTACAATAAGTTGAAAGGATTAAAGTTATATTAATGTATACCTATATTAATATAATAATATAATAATTTTATGTATTGTAATATTATAATATAATGTAATATATAACTATATTGTTATAGGTCAGTAGGTGAATTTACGTTTCGATGGTTGTATTTCAAGATTTGTCATACCTGCTGATGAATAAAATCGGAAAGAAGTGGAACAGATTGCTGCAGAAAGCTTCTTTTGAAATACAATTTTTTGAATAACAGATGCCATCACTTTCCGATATTTCAAACGACAGAGGCTGTAAAAATTGACAAATTAATATTATAATTCACTATATATTTCAGGCAACATCAGTGTATCATACCACACAAACTGTCCACAGCAGTAACAATTTTACAACAACTTAACTAACTAAAATGTGCAAATATTGTCATCTGTATCATAATATTCAAAATTGACTTATACTTTATTTGTGTAATCGACTATCCAATTCAACTGCAAACAAAAGCTTAAAGTAATAAATACAGGACAAAAAACGAACAAGACTATAGTAAAGTAGTTTAAAATACTTATACAATTTGCATTTATTGTTTAGCCACCTTATTTCGACTTTTGTTGCTTCTGTTTAAACGTCGCGGGATATAGTACAGCTTTTCGTCCTCTTTCATGTGGGAGACAAAGACAAATTCATAGCATTATTCATAGAATTTGTGATTGAATTTAAAATAATAGTTAAAAGTTAACCTAAGGGTTCTTTACTTCCTAATCTACAGCGATCGTTCTTCAACTATCATATTTTCAATTAACCTTTTTTTGGAAAAATTGCAACTAAAATTTTATTGCCTTTAAGGGTCTTCGAGTACTAATTTCATAATTTTGTGTCCAGTTGTTTCAGATCCTCAGGGATTTTTGGGATATTCCCAAAAAGTCCAAAAGCAATTTTATAAAATTGCAAAAGGTGGAATATGACATTGAAATTATCTATAATGTATTCATGCAAGGATAATTAATTAACACTGTCCCTGCCCCTCCCCCTTTAGTATTCATGGATATCATATCATCCCTAGATTAATCCTTCCATTTTTTTAATTTTTACTTTATCGTACTGTACGATTCGTATCCCCTTGCCTTGAGTCAGTGTATAAGTGGTATTATGATGGGCAATTTTTTACCCACCACTATCCAATAAATAATATACAGAACCAACGAGCCGAATATAAACCGCGATTTAGGGAGAGTTGAATAAAAAATAATCTGTGAAATAGCACTCAATATAGTACGTACAATGTTCATTGTTCATGTAAATATTTTCACCACACCTTCTTACTTACCTTCACCAGTTTAAATATTTTAAGAATGGAACTCGATTTCGTTTCTGTTGCCAATGAAGCATTAATATTTATTAATTATTCGAAGCCTTCACGAATTCAAACACACTTCGATGGTTCTTTGGCTCGTATTATATTATGACCGTCGTCTTATGTTCTTAAGATTGTGGCCAAGACGCCAGTTTCCACGTATTTTGGACATCTTGAGTAGCCATCAGAAGTTAAGACGAGTACCTATAGGTTATAGTATATACGGTTATATAGTTATGGTATGTAATAGTGCTTTACTATTTTACAATGGCATTATTCTACTCCCCGGAAAATTGTTATTATGTAAAATGACTTATTATTCAAGATGTATATATTAATGTATTTCCATTGTTAATATATGAGCGACTGGATAGCAATAAACTGTCGTAAACAGAGTAGCAATGTAGCGTAATTTATTTATATATGAAAGGGGTGGTGCGATTTCGTCCATTGTTCTGGATTTTGTTATTGCAAGGTCACATGACTCAATACCGAAAACAGGATTCAAAACAGTTGACTACAAATATGAAAAAAATTGGCTCAGATAGATACATACATACATAGATATACACAGACACAACTTCAAGGCAATCTTATAATTCCGCGTACCGCTACATAATAATGAAAGAAGCGGAACAGTCTGCTATGTACCTAACCAAATATTTTAAAGCAAGAGAGAAACCGTCATCAAAAATAAAATTACGCTAACCACAGTCTATCTTAATCATGGCCGTATTTAGAACCCAGTTTTGGGGGTGGGCATAAACCATACACTTTTTATTAAAATATTTTCGACTGTTCAATTCGCGCCTAGCGCCAAAAATTTTGCTATTTTAGCCCAAAAATTTTCATTTCAAAATTTTCAATCATCATCAGTTTTCATTTTGTGCGATGCGCGGAAAATTTTGCGCTTTTTCCAAGGGCATTTGCTTGGCATGCGGCCCCTTAATGCCATGATCATAATTACGCTTCACGATAATTTAAAATTCTCAGTTCCTATGCTTCGCCACTTAACATGCAGGATCATTAATTATTTATATGCAAATCGATTAGGTACCGAATAAAACTTTCAAACCACCTATAAAAACGCGCCTTACTTGCTGTTAAATGCAAAGCGTTTCTTGTAAAGAGTATTCGTTCACAGCGCACAGGACAGATTTCTAGCCAGAATTTACATAATTGAGTTTATAAGATGCAATTTGTTATTTTAACTTTTAAAATGTTTAAAACTAAATTTAAGGCTTTTGTCTTGGTGGAAAAAAAAGCAATGAATTACATTTCAAATACGAAAAGCGACTACAGATTGCAAATTAACATTTCCTCTTTCTTTGGTGGTCTGCCGTTTTCTTACGACCATTTCGAAAAAAAGTTTTCCGTAGTCAATTCAGTTCAATCACGTTACGGTCCGAAAATTTTGACGATTTTACAGGAACTATTCGTTGTCCTGAGCATTGTCCAAATTAATGCTACATTTCAGGACTCCAATAGCACTCCTATTGACTTTCTACTAAATGTTTTCGGCTTGATAATTCACTTGGGGCTATTAGCAGTTTCCAAAAATATTTCCTGTAAAGGAGAAAATATAAAATCTGTCTTGAACTGCTTAAATTCGCCCATTGTATTCTATTCTAAAGGTAACACTTAACAAATCATCAATAACTGTATTCGTATGGCAAATAATGCACAGTTATTTTAAGAAAGGAAGATAAAGTGTTAATTACCAAGACCCAAATTTTAATTCTCAAATTCAATTAAAATTAGGAATCATTTCCTTAAAAATTCGCAATTGATTTTAAACACCCCAAATCCCCAAACCAAACCCAATTAGAAATTAAGATACTATTTATTTAAAGAAAGAGGTAGCCATCTCAGTGTAGTGTAAATAGTGAAGTTAAAAAATTGGTCGTCGGGAATCGAACCGTCTAAATATAAATAATCGCTGAGCTTTAACATTTAATTATTGAGTAAGGAAAGTCAATGGCAACAATAAGACACGTTGCATAAAGTGAAGTTAAAATACGACCAGAGTATAAAGTCGGCATGCCGTAAAATACTTTTTGTTGCCGCATGCCGTAAATGCCATAAATGCCGCAAAAGCCGTAAATGCCGTAAATATGATGTATGTATGTATAATTTACATATATACATACATTTACGGCTTTTACGGCATTTACGGCATGCCGCAATTAAAAATCGTGCGGCATTTACGGCATGCCGCAATTAAAAATCGTGCGGCATTTACGGCATTTACGGCATGCCGCAATTAAAAATCGTGCGGCATTTACGGCAGGCGGCATATACGGCACACTCGATACTCTGAATACGACTACATTTGTATGGTCGGTTGGACGAGTTGGCTCACAAAGTAGACATGCAATCGAAAAGTGTTGGGTTCGATTCCTGACGACTAATTTTTTAACTTCACTATTTACACTACACTGCGAGATGGCTACCTCTTTCTTTAAAATTCCCCAGTGTTCAAGATATAAGTAATTTCATTATGCTATTTATTTATTAAAAAACTAATAGTAATATTTCTTTGCTTTTACTGTATTTTAAAAGCAAAATAGAAAGTTAATTCATTACATTAACCATCACTAAATTTTTCGAAAATTTCGTAAAACGAATGAACCCTCCGAAAGATTTAATTCTAGATGTGGCTATTATTTCAGTCAAAGGATCTGCATCAATTCTACAAAATCATCTTTTCAATAAACCAAACAACTGTTGTTAAATTTTTAAGTACTTTTACTATTTACTTTAAAATGTGTTAATTTTCTTTTTTAAGATGACGCTGGCACTGCAAAGTCATATTTGAAGGAGTCGAATTATCAGAAAGTTGAACGATGGCTATCAAAATGGTATATTCCGACTCTTTTCAATCCATTTATTGTGGCGTACACTATTCTGATGTGCCAAAACAGGAAATATTATCCTCTGGACACTTTATTCCCAAATTCAAGCATTTATCTAACAACAGCCAAATCCTTTCAAGTCCTGGTCATGCTGAATTCCACGTATTCTGGTCTATTATTAACGGAATACTTTTTCTTCTACTTTATCAGAAATTCCTATTGGATGCATTACATAAGGTCAACTGTGTTAACTATGGCACCATATTAATTGCTTTTAATTCTCTATATAATTATATAATTTTCTAATTGCTCTAATCTATTTTTTGTTTTTGTTTACAATATCGACAGATGGTGTAAAGAAGATTTTGAATATAAGGTGAAGGTGTACAATAGGATGAAAATCCTGAATATTGCATTCCAAGATAGCCTCCTGTGGATATTCTTCTTCAGTTGCCCAGTTATAATGTCCACAGTTTTCATATTCGGGTGCTTGGCTTCTACCCGATTATTTGGAAAAGTGCCAATTGCCATTTATTTGACATTTCCAGTTGAAATGTTACTAGGTTTGTGCCTCAACACAGTTTTCTTGCTTGGGTTGGCTTCAATTTGGAATGGAACTTCCAAAACTTTGCAGACCCTACAAAAGAATTTTACACAAAGGAAAAATATGACAAAGCTTCGTAGAAAAATGATGATATCTCTCCCACCATTCGGCTGTAGACTTGGCCCTCTCAGTGTCGTCAAACACAAGAGAATTCTTGAATTTTACAATTCTCTTATGTCTGTTTTAGTGACCCTTTTGATAAGCTACAAATAGTAAAAATTTTAAAGTAATACCTATTCACTAAGTCCTTTCCACGCACGGCGACAAATTATACTTTCCAACCTTCCTACTTTTCCTTCAAAGCTTTATTCGTAAGATATTCAGCTGCTAAAACTATGTCTTATTTTTGTACCTGAAATAAGGGCGTTTACACAAAAAATCAAATATACGTGAATAAAATTAAAACACCATTTCAAAATTAGAAATTTTTATTATTCAAAACGGTACATTCATTTAAGATAAAATTCATGTGTGTAAAAAACCAAAATATCAATAAAAGGAATGTATTTTAAATCCATACTGGTAATAATTTATTGTATATGTAACTGAATTTAATTTGTCTTAGTGCTAAAATGATATTTCATCCGCAGTTTTTCAAAGTTCCAACCTGCAACATTCAACATACTGACATTGTAATAATAATATTATGAGTCAAAGTTCTGTTAAAAATAAAAGTGACTGACACAAGAATAGCATGTTGAAAGAAGTCCACTTACTTTACTGTATATTAAGATTATATTATGCTCCGTCTACGGTTTCTGAACATTAAAATTCTTGTATGTAAATGTAAAGTATGTCTTGGAATCGGGAGGGCCTATAGCATGCCCATAATAATAATGCTAATAATGGAAAATGAATATATGCATTCATTCATTGTAGATAGTCATGACTGTCATGACATGAGATGATGAGCTGCATCTTTAGAGTCTTTAAACAGATATATAAATGATGCATGTAGAGTTTTACAGATTGAAATTGCTGCACACAGGAGTTAACAAGATATTTGCACTGTGGCACGGCTGCAAATATTATGTGTGTGTGCATATTGGCATAAAAGTGGGACGCCATAGTCAACTGTGGGCTATAAATATAAAGTCATCTCTCTCATATCATATAGAGATTATTGAGTGTTTGTTCAAGTTTGTTGTTGTGCTTGAATAGATTTTCCTTTTACATCAGTCATATTCACAGAGTGCAGATTAGATCCTAATGCTGTATTATGTGTTGGCTCTGCTTTGGGTGGCAAATGGCAAGTGCATCCTTGAACCGCCTTTATAGCTTTGGCTGAAACTCAATAACTTTTTACTGGCTGTGTCGTAGAAAGTAGAACCATGTAGAATTGTCTAGTCTACTACATATAAATATTCATTTACAATAATTTCCACTCCAGTTAAGGCTACCTTGATGGGTCAAAAAATGAGATTTTCTAGATTCCCTTGCTAAGGTTTTGTTCATACATAATGTGA
>JAAAYG020043456.1:0-12572 GCA_009936455.2 Tomocerus minor
CTTTACTTTCCTTACTATTCCTGTAAAATTGACGTAGTTCGTTGGTAGTATTCATAGATTCCACTAGTTACTACTCCGCGTCCTTAAATAGATGTTTATGTCTTCAATATTTGCATCATTAAAATACAAAGCTCATTTTGAATTCGAACGATAGAGCTCTTGTTTTAATCGAAAAAAGGTATAAATTGTAATAATTCTCTACCAGGCCTGATGTTTAAAGATAGCAATCACGGCCACAGCACATTCATAAAATAGAATAGAAACAAAAGCATTTTCAACAAGATATTAATGGTGCTACAGTGTTAGAGTGCTACCCATTGTACATTTTGAGCGAAAAGAAATTGCGTTGAGATAAAGTGTAGCTGGTGAAGTGAATTATATTTCCCTGTCCTGTAATGTACGTCTCATTGATTTACAGCTGTGCTTATCCTGCCAATTCATTTATTTTATTGTGTTGTTTAGTGTCGTCATCAGCACATCTATAAAATCTTGTGCATACTATCGAAAACATAGCGTATATAAAGTTATATAGTTGTGAATTTCCCAGCGTATATATCAAACAACGATAGCTACCTATACACCTACAAGTAGTAATAAATATTTATTATAATTATGCTTTCAGTAAGTGAAGCCAGTAAAGGGAAGAGAGCATTTGTAACAGTGAGATAACTCTTGCTAGTAGGATTGACTAATTCATTGTATATCAGAAGTGTGTATTTGCAAACATACATTCGTAATCGTATTCACGTAACGGAGCCATCAAGAACCTCATGAATATATTGCCATTCTCTAGTGTTTGTGCTATTATTATCCCAGAGAGTAATTTTATGTGAATGTTATGCATGAGAAGAGAAAAGGTAAGCATTTGCTTTGCATCTCCCAGCTGTACAAGTTAGAGAGAGACTAAAGCCCAACCAAGTCTACACACAGCTCTCACAAAACCACAATGAGTAATCTTGAGTCGACAAAAGACGCCTACTATGGAAATTGCATATTATTATGGGGGAACCTGTGGTGAATGCACGATAAGATAGCGGGAGAGAGAGGGAGAGAGAAGTGCTCGTAGGCAAAACGGCACGGAAGTAGAAAGCATTAACAACAGTGAGAGTGGGCTGAACGAGAGATGAGACTTAAATTCATTCCTCCGAGATAAGATAGCTTGAAATTCTAAAAAAGAAATATCACATTCATTCCAGTCCACTACAAAAGTCTAATGAAATGTGAAAAGCTGCACTAGGTCCCATTCTTTTCTTTCGCCCCATCCTTCCCGTTTGCAGACAGCGTAAGTAATAATTATTTGCCCACTGAGCTGCAGACTGTGCATACTACTCCACTGACTTTCTCTTTGAAATCCTACACGTCCATTTCATTCTAAATTCTCAGCCTTTAGCCACTAAAATGTTTCTATTGAATCGTGAATCTATTGTAGCCCCTAAGTATTTACCCTCTTCAGTTCAGTGCTATTGAAATTGCACTAGTTGCATGATGCATTTCAATTTAAACCCAACTCGGTGCAGTTTAAAGGATTTTAAGACTTTTAAAAGGATTTTTTACGTTTATTACAAGTCCTTGTATGAAATTACAATGATGTAGCTGAAACATTACATAGAAATTGACTATTGAAAAGTTTCGGTTGATAAAAGGATGCGGATGTGAAAATGAAAAGATACATTTAAGTTATAACGTATTGATGTGATATTTTACACTTGCGTGCAATCAAAAGAAAGAACTCTCCCTAAGTTTAAACCACAATATTTGGAATTGCTATTCCGCCCACATTCAGCTTTTCTTTGTTGGAAGAGCAGAGGAGAAAAGGAGGATAGTAAAATAGTGAGAGCTGATTCTGGGTGGGCTTCCAGCGTTTAGCATGAAAAACAGAGCAGAAGAAACGAGTCGGAAATTCTTTAGTTTACTACTTTCCCTTTCTTTATTCGACTCCCTCACGAAGGAGCTGAACTGAAGTGAACTCTAAATCCGGCATAATTCCCTTCTGGTGAAAGAGTTTTTCCCTTCGGTTTCAGCGCACTATTCCATATCTTATCTGACTAATGCTCTTGAAACTAACATAGGATACCCTAGAATATAAAGTCTCCTAAGCACAGCATGCGATTCGGAATGGGGCTTACTTTGCTTACGTAGATAAACGCTAAACGCTCAATCAGATTGTACATACGTATGTTTTACAAGTAATTCTGCCGCTCAAAATCCACTGTGAGCCCCACTGGAGATAGGACAAGGCCACCTACACAATGAATGGATCTACAATGTCGGCTCTCCGCGTTTTCTTACTTACTTACCAAACAAAGAAAGGATAAACATATTTCGAAGAACAAAAATTGTTTATCCTGATGCAAGAACTCGTGCTCAAAAATAGAACTCGGTCGAAAAGCACACATTACCAACGCTCGCTCCAAGCAGAAATAATTCACTAGTTTCCAAACCATTGCTTCAGGAAACCTTACTTCATGCAACAAATAACTAGGAAGATGTACATTAACCCTTTGTATCTGCAAATATATTAGTTGTCAATAATTCTAACAAGAATTAAAAAGCTCAGCCAGTGCCTAACTAATAATATATTTCGTTCAGTTTTATAGTTGGATAAGGTGATAGCAGATAGATAGGTAAGAGTAAGGTTAAGTGGATATAGAATATTAAAATACTTTACTTTACCTTAGGTAAGAGCATGCACACAATAAATTGGATGATTTGGTTTAAAAAATGATTTAGTCTCATTTGGTTAGGTTTTATGCTTCACATAGTGTAAAACCATTTGTATTACGATGTTTAGTATTAAGTAAATCAACGCATTACCTTGCAGAACACACAATGAAAAGTATTTCGAAACTGCATTTCAGGAAATAAAATTGCTGCCAATTTCCTGTTGATTATTTGATTTAAATACCTTAAAACGAGTCAAAAAAATTCAATTGCTAAAATTGCAATTGTGATGAGGATTATAAACACGGAAAAACAAAGAAATAACTTTGTTTACTGTTACTCGATCATAGCCACTAGTTAAGATTTAAAATTTTAGAAAAGTGCACACGTGGTGGTATAAAAATGTACAAGCATTCAACAAAAAATATGTGCTTCCAATTTAGGAAAAACAATACTTGCATATTCTTTGATGCATGCGTAATGAAGTGACACGAGTCCCCTTTAAATAATATTCCAAATGTTACGGTTCAAAAAATATGTAAGTAATGATGTCAATTAAAAAAGATTCCGATCAGGTACATCTGTTCTTTAAATAGAAAAATGAAATGCTCTCCACAGTTCCAAAATTTAGCTTGGTAAAAATATGCTTCTTTGATGGTTATGGCTTTAGTAAATGCGTTATGTATGCTTTCCCTGCCGTAATAATATATAATATCAGGTATTTATTTCGTTGAATAAAATATCTATAGATATCTTATTAAGAGTATGTCACAATCTATAGCCTTTGTATGTAGCTGCTAACTTATGTGTATTTGTAGTTCAGCTGTGCAGAAAATGGAGTAGATAAGGTTGGAAGGAAGTATTCCCTAAGAAAGGACGAGCAAGCTCGCCTTACTGAGCGAGAGTCAGATTAAAGAAAGTAATTGCGAGAAAGGAATCCCGGTTATCCATATGGAGGTACCTTGCGTATAGGTAGCAGCACAAATACTTAGTATCAATATATCTCCATCTTCCATAAATAGTGAGTTGAGGGTTGGATGTGATTGCGGCTACTACAAAAGTATCTGTCGTGCTTGTACATTGCCATTTGGGCTGCAGCTTCATATTCTAAAGGTACTTAAGATGAGAAAAGGCAGTTATGCGACTAGGTACATTATAATCTCAAGGGACACATGACATCACTCGAAAATATCAAATAGCTCTAACAAGTGCAATGTGTAGCTAATGACAATAGGAGAGGGGAGTAATGGGAAGGAAAGGACTTCAGCGACAACCTTACTAATACGAATACAGAATAAAAACTCAGAGAGAGGAGTCAGTGCAGTGCATTTGCAGCCTTTACTACCAGATAGACTAACAACAGAAGAGTCTCTTGCTCTGTATCTTCCTAATAAGTAAGAACAGAGCAAATACTATTATACAGCGACTAGAAACAACTGGAGTCGGATGGGTTAGCAAAGAAAGACAAAGTATACTTCGCTAGAGACAGAGAGAAGGAGCATGAACATAAAGAATTCTCCAGGGCATTCTGATCATAATTCTTTGGAAATCTTCCAATTTAGTCTACACATTTACTTTGCCTTACGTTAGACCTTAGTCTGTGTAAATGGGTAATTTAGCAGGCCACGTTCATTTACCCATCCGACCCATCCTGACATGCATGTAACTATAACATTCAACATATCCTTCCTCCTTTCACCATGCAAAATGTTAGTGCTTCACCTAATCACAGGAAAAGACTGAAAGCAAATACTGTCGGGATACACATATTACATATACATACATATAACTATATATAGGTAGCAGATACTCCCACGACTAAATGCAGTGATACCTAACTCACAGATCCATATCCATGTCGTTCGTTAGGAACATAGAAAAAATATCAGCACCCTTTATCCTTCTATCACTATAAAACTTTATATCTGTAGCTACTGCCCGAATTCATGTCTAAACTAATATCCCATGTCATTTCACCTATTACAACCTAATCGTTAACCTTCCGTCCGACTCCCATTAAATCTCCGACTTAATCTACTCGATCATAAAAGGAAAGTGACCCAATAACAAACCCAAAACCAGCGAGTTAATTGACTGGCAATTAATTACAGATACAGTCCTTTCTCTCTTGGAAAATATAAATAGATCTTGAAAAAATATTAAAATCATCACCGAAGAATGTCTGAGCACATTCCATTCAAAGATGCCCATTTGCTAATGTGAAGATCAATATTTATAGTCCTTACAACCACACCTTAAAAATTGAACTATATTATAAGCAGATTAGTATGGGTGACATATTTATATACTAAAATTCTTGGTATCAATGCTATGCATTTTTATAGGAGGGGGGTCGGAATCAGTCAGCCATAAGAAACAATTTAAGTATCAGATTACCAACTACAGCAAATAGGGTTTTTTCCCATGATTTTCTCATACATTTTGTACCCATATATTTTTTAGTTTAGAGTATTAAATATTAAATCCAACATTGACTTCCCCTTCCCCTTAAATATGTCACTACCTCTCCTATTCGCGTTCATTTGGTTGCCATTTGAGCTAATTTGCAACCAATTCAATCTTGATCAAAGGATGAAATTATATTTCCAGACTGCAGGCAAATATTGTTATTCAGGATCAGGACGTTTGCTTTAAAATGTTATTCTCTGAGTTTTCCATTAAAATATGAGTGATATTCTCTTCAAAACGTTTGAAGCAACTTTACTAGCGTTGAATTTGAATCACCTGTCAGCAGAATTTTGACAGGGCCAAGTGTAGTTATCCTAATGAGAAAGCAATATGAAAACTTTTAAGCCCCTAATAACCACGCACACAACACACCTAAAAATACAGATTTTTCTGGAATAACTTGGCGAAAGCTACAAAATCAACAACAACCTCGTTTTTTCTCATATACTATTACAGCGTTCAAATTCAAGTTATAGGATTCAGCTATTATATGTTTCTGACTATGTAAATAAATATGGATGCAAGATGTGCAAAGTTATCAGCAAACATTTTAGCAAGTTATTTCTTGAAAAGTGGGACAGAATGAAATTCCTGTCATTTTCATTCATGTAAAGAGAAATATAACACTCAGGCCAAACTCGTGATTGTATTTACTTGGTCGTAAACAGATAGTTGTTTAGGAGAAAGGAGAAGTGCCTTGTATGTAGGAGAGAGAAGATAGGAAGTTTAATGTTTCTGTAGATTACTCGTAAGAATGGGAAAGTGTGTGGTCATCCCATCCATAAACAAAAGTAAATGGAAAAGAATGTGTAGAAGGGCAAATGCTAAAGTTCAAAAGAATGAAATGGGGAGTAAAGTGCACTCAAAGCGACAACAACTAACAACTCGATTGGGTGCAATTCAATCAATGAACCGACTTGACTTGCATGAGAGTAAAATCCCGACTGGTGTATTGTATATGGATCTAGAGTTACTTACGTCCTCAGTGTGAATCTGTGGACAGATGGACAAAACCGAAAGTACAAGTACTCGAGCTAGAGCCAAGGCAAAGCTCAGTCCGACTTTTGCTTTGCTCTCGTGTGAGGAGGATTTGGGTTAAAACAGGCCGTGCAGAAAGAAAAGCCAAGACAAATCAAAGCAGAACAAGGCATAGAGTTTTGTTAAGTACATTGTTAGAGAAGAGAGTCTATAAATCCATAAACGCAAAGTGTTATGTTATGGTTTATCTGTCTGTACACAAAAAATGCTCAATTGGCTCCACGGAAAATAAAAGAGAAAGTAACCAACTTTACTTACTGAACAATAATGCACACAACTAGGAAAGAGTATAATATACAAGTATAATTATAATACGTAGCTACGTGAAGTAATAAATTTTGCAAAAGCAAACTTTTGCTAGTGTATCTTAAGATGTAATTTCTCTCATTCCCTAGCAGACATTTAGCATGATATAAGCTAACGGCAACCTATAATCCAATGGCATGAACGGCTGATTGTAAGAGGACTAATGTACTGGAGGTTAATTTGTTGTCACTTTCCCTCTCATTGAACTATAGTGGAATTTGTAAGGACAAAAACGCTGATGAACATAATATAGTTGAGTATGAACGAGAAAGAGAAAAGGGAAAGTCCCCATAAATAGCACAGTGTCCGCACACTAGAAGAAATAAATGAACTGTACGTGCTGAATGAATACACATCCTATATCGGTACGTGTACATATATCTCGTTGTTTACAACTTGCATTAGTATTTAGTAGTAGTATAAATATGAAGATGTTTAAATATAGGAGCTATAAAATTATGGGTACTTTCACCCGAGGAAATCAATGTCCCTATAGGAAATGTGATTGAGGAGAGAGAAAGTGGGAGTAGGTAGTTAGTGGTTAGTAGGTTAGTGCTGGGGAGAGAGAGAGGGAGAGTGAATGAAAAGAGAGTACTGACCAGCAGGCGTGAGAGGCAGCATCACAGGCAGAGATTGGGACACAAATGGCAGTAACGAGTAAATCAGCAGCTGCCAAATTGACCATAAGATGATTACGAACGGGGAGTGCCCTGGCGCGTCCGCCGGAGCCGCAGAGGGCGGCCAGGAGGACGCTGTTGCCGATGACGCCGACGGTGAAGACGAGGGAGTAGCCGGCGACGAGCAGCGTCCAAAGATACGAGCCCTCGACGAAAGCGTCCTGGACCGAGGAGTAGTCGTCGTCGCCGCCATTGAGTCGGATGCCGAGGCTGTCGCTGCTGGTGACGCTGGACACGGTGGCTGAGTGTGAGGCTGAGGGTGAGGAGAGGCCGTATGGCTCCGTGTCCGCGGGAAGGTAAGCGTGAGCGTCCCTCCTGGAACGCTCACTCCCGCTCCCACTCGATCTCAATAAAAAACGAGCACTTCCGCTCCTTTTCCTCCCAGTCACTTCTCCGGAAACAATTCCCGGAGATTTCCCTTCCGCCCTGCCAAACAAACGGAGGAGGAATAATGTCCTTGCAGTCGGCCCACGCCTTTCTTCTTCCTCACGTACTCCGTGCCGCAAAGAACGGACTGAACGGACGACGCTGTGCCCGGCAATCCCACTATCGCTCCTCAACAGCGTCGCACTCACATTAGCTTTAGCTCCGGCATTAGCCTCTTTACTCCCGTTTTGAACATAAGCCTTACGACTAGTGTTATTAGTATTAGTGCTGTTGTACAGAGTCAGTTGATTGCAGGGATGAGCATTATCTGGAAGGAGGCGACTGCCAGTCCGACTAACACTCCCGCTCTCTCTACAATCACTCCTAATAGGAAGAACATGCAGTGCCGTAGTTTTGGGATTGCCACTGTTAGTTTTATTGTAATTGTCAATGGTCGTCGCAAGAGTCCCGCTCTCCAAACCTCTTCCACTTGTGAGAGAAATACAAATGGAAATGGAGCAAGAGCTCAGGGCTAGACTTAACAATCTGTCAATCCATAGCACGCCTCGTATTCCTAGAAATAACAATTGCATCTTCTTCCGCAATTCCCCGATATTTGCAATAATAGTTGTTGCTCCTGCATTCACTTCCTACAATTTCACTTCCCCGCACTCCCAACACACGGACACTCACACTTTCATCTCTGCAGTCAGCGACTGGGGATGAGGATGAGACTGGGGCTCCACTATTAGCACTACACGAGCAATTAACTTCTCGTGTCTTCATTCTATCACAGTCTTCTCTTTTTACTCAGTCTGTGAGGATTACTTTAGCTTTGTTAGCACCGTGGAAAAATAGACGACGCCGACGGGTATAAAAGCAGCAGCAGCAGCAGCCGACTGGATATGATTCAAATCCTTTTCACTTCCTCCTTACTTAATCTCTCTCAGACTTACTTTTTTTTCACTCATTTACTTTCTCCATTCTCTCCGACTCCCTCTGGAAAACAAAAACAGGGGTTTCATTATATTTCTACCCAGGAAAATACTTTTTTTCTCTACAATCAAAGCAATAATAGTGTTTCTATTGCACTTGTATCCTACTATTTAGGCATTAGATAAATAGAGAGTGGAAAATAATAGTTAAGACTCTTGACTGTACACCTTTTCACTTAATAGCTCTTAAGTACTTGTTACTTTCACTTATAAATAGCAATATTATAGCTATTATTTGTACAGCAAACATCATTACACGTCCTACTAACAAGTTCAGTCAACTCCACTCTCAATCAAACCGCGTTTTTCCATTAACAACTCTCAGTCGATAAAAGAAAAAATATACAATGATGAACTGACACAATAAGCAAGGAGCATATATATAGATTCACCACAAGACTCGATCCTTGCAAAATAGACAGATGTGTTTTGAGTTGAAAAGAAAACGATTGGCTTAACTGACGTGGCATTATGGCTGGCTACTTATCACATTCGTCTTATACTCGAATTTTCTACTTTACAACTTTCCCCTCGCTCTCTCTCTCTCTCTCTCTCTGTCTCTCTTATTGTGTTGCTGAGATTTATTTACCGTCGAGGCTAATATAAATCCATTCCCCCTTCCTACAGCGTCTTTTAATCGAGATTTTAACAGAAAATACAAAGTATAAAGTAATAGTTGCCAGCATGAGGCCCAATATATTCACCAGACGCTACATAATGCCATTTACAAGTTACCAGCTAGCTAAAACTTATTGTTAGCAAAGTACTTTCTCTACTTTCTTCTTCCGACGATCGTATTAGAGACGCTGGGTTATTGTCGCCTTTAGTAGATTCTCTTCGAAGGCATCAACTATATTTTCGACTATAGGCACCACCCGACCCCTCGTAAATTATATAGTTTTATATGCCACAGTTCTGCTCTATCTGACTCTGACAATGAGTGAGCCGTTTTACTTTCCAAAGATAAACTCAACTCTGTTTTTTGTGAACACATAAAAACTCCTTGCTTGATGTAATATCTCAGTTTGCCAAGTTGAGGAACAAAATTGTATTCGTGCAACAAAATAAATTGCAAACACACAGCTCTGCACTGTGCACAAAGCAGAGAGCCAATATTAAATATAACAGATAAGAAAATGAGAAAATAGGAAAATAGTCTTAATAGCCTATTACTGCATATATATTCTTTGAACGTACATAAATGCAATAGCGAACAACTCACAATGTTACTTTATGCATTGAGGATCAAATGAATATGGTCACATAAATGATAATGTATTTATTATACTATTTTTGTGTAATCGCCTGATATTAAACGAAAAAGTTCTTACTAACAGTATCAGTTAGTAATGTGTGATTACAAATAGACACTGAGATTGTTAGTAGACAATAAATTATTTTTTGCACCTTGATAGTCAACCCTTCCTTCTGTATACAGTTATAAAAGTTATATAGGGACTCTCAGACCTCAGAAAGAGTTATATGAATTTGATATAGAGAATATTGGAAACTTTATTTACCATAACTTGTTAAGAAATGGGCCTATTTGTCTTGTAACTATCCCTAACTACTCTAGTCGTCATAAGCAGAAATTGTTTTATGTTTGTTATAATATTTAGGTAGACTTTCACTAGTAACCTTTCTATTTTATTACGGAAACCAACCCTTATTACAGAAAAGGAATAGGCACTGCTGTTAATCATAAAAATATGCCTGTAAGGGGAAAGGGCTTTCTTTTACTTTTCTAGCAACTTTTTCTAAGTAATGCACATATGTATTACGTAATAAATGCATGCCACTTTCCCAAGTCAAGTCCCAATCCAAAGGGCATTCACTTGGCTGTAATACAATATTTCAGTTCTTTAGTACTTATTTTCCACCGAATTAAACTCTAACGTATCTACTATTTCATATCAAATGACAAATTCCCTCCTCAGCAAAAGTTACGAATGTAAAGAGCCAATGATGCACTTGAAACTTATTTTCTATAAGTCTTTTGCAACTTTTATTATGTTGGTAGTCAGGTTTTCTAACTGTTCTAGCTATAATTGAAAAAATAGTGCTAATTAGACAGAAACGAAGTCAAAGCATCCTTTGAATGTTACCTTTATATGCACTTCGTTTAATTAAACTTAAGTGTCTCGCCTTATGCAATTTGTAATTATCAAGATTTTACTATTACAGCTAGCTACTTATGAATTTGCTTTGAAACAGATGAATTTAATCTGATGTGACCTGCAGAGAGGATTTAACTAGTTTAATAACACAGCTAGCACCCATCGAGGATCTTACGTAGCAAATAATAATGAGAATAATACAAGAGCTCGCCAGGAGCTAATTAACAGACGGCTGAAACATCTATTGGGAACAACAGGGCAATTTTTAAAGCCCTACAAAGCACTTTCACCGTGTAAATGAAATTTCTATCTCCACGCCTCACTTTCACTTGACTTTCACACGAAAGGCTTTGACAAAATTGACTGTGTAATAAATAATACAGGAGGAGATTTGAAAATAGTTTTTTAGAGCATATAAGTTATGATATGATTGACGTTTTTCACACTAAAGTTTATTGAATTTAATTCCTTATGTTGAGTTGGTAGGGTGGAAAAATAATTTATACTGCATTGTTGACCTACTTAAATTTAGCAAACTTATTGTGAACGGTGCATTAAGTATGACGAGGGATATCTGCAAGTTATTTTTAGAAAAATCTCAGGTAGGTACTGGGGACTGACTTTATATATAAAAATATTTTGAAAAGTGTAACTGAGTGGTTTAGATGTGGATGTAGGAGGGCTGCAAAGTTGAAATTAGTTTAGGAGTTGTTGGAAAAGCGATATCCTGGAGTCACAGACAACTTCAGACTGGATAAATACATAGCCACAAGGAAGTTATGACACTTGAAAAATGGCATGTACCAAATAAGTGCCTATAGATCAGTCGAGTCAACTCAAGTAGCTGTACAAGTGTCTACCTAAAACTTCGAGGTTCAAGGAACGTGAATATTGTCGGCAGTCGAGGGGAAGTAAAAAGCTTTCAGAATGTTTGCCGTTGTTGACAAAATATTAGTGAGCCAGGTTTCAACAAAAGAAAATCTTTCAGCATTGCACTTTACGTGCTAGCAAAAGTTTGCGTCCGAATTTTCTCGGAAATACATCGCCCCATATAACATAGCGTTAGGAGACCGACAAAGTAATAAGTTACTAGTAAACACATTAAGTGCCTTGTTCACCTTCGCTGATCTATTGGCATTTCCTATTATTAGAGAACCATTTAGACCATATTTTTATCTTCAATGCTTTTATGCAAAATAAATCACTGTAAATTAGGTCATTCGTTACACTACACTTTCATTCACGACTCGGCTCCTATTATCCACCTATTTTTATGGCTTCACCAACCAGAGTTCCTTTGATACCCCCATTTTATGCAACACTAAATCATTTTCCTCATTTACAGTCATATGTTTTGCGACATAAACTTCAAAGTCCTTAAAATAACCATGAAAAAATAATAATTATAGAAATATCAACAGTTCTATTCTTATTAAATAGCAGACAAACAACGAACTTCATTATTGCTACATTGCATTTGCAAAATAACTTATCCTTTTGCGTTGTTGCTTATTTAAAATATCTCTTTTACTTTCAATTATGGGCTAATAATAGTCATTATGTCATCAACGTCATCATTTCCTACACAATGTTTCTGCCAAAACAAGGTTTCAAAAGCGTATGGGTATAAATAACAAACAATTACTGCGTCTAACGCAAGAAAATAACAACTTGTAGTAGCAAATAATACATTTTAATGATATGTCATCTAATTGTTTATATTTTAGAACAAATGATGTGTAGTAAATATAACTTTTATCATCAACTCGTACTTACTGTGGACTTCTATCTTATTATTACGATAATAAGTGAGGCCTAGCTTAAGGTAGCTCACCGTAGTATCCACCTTGAATCTCTACGGTTAACAATAAGAAATGTATATTATTTCAGTATCATCTGTTAGAAACGTGACATGGCTGAAGTAGACGGTGGAAGTTGAGAAA
>JAAAYG020043467.1:0-12570 GCA_009936455.2 Tomocerus minor
CTTGATTGAGTACATTGAAATTGATATGATACGCAGTAAATTAAAGATTAGTCTCAGTTTATAAATTGTGATAGATAATAATATTATTTTGTTGTCAAAAGTTATTTTTCTGTAGGAAAATGGAATTGAGAGTTATGTAAGGGTAATTTGTCTCTCAAACCTGCCAATCAGGCGGCTAATAGGGCATTTCCTTAACCAAGTCAATTTTCTTGACTGTCAGATGTCAAGGGGGTAGTTGTAATTCAGGGCACGAAGGCTTTCTATTGAAATCTGCAACCAACAACATTCTCATAGAAAATATGAGTAGCTGGCTCTAAGGAACAACATAGTTGAAGATGTGTGCACTAGTGTATTAGGATATGCGAGTAAGTCAAAATATTTAGGGAAAGCATTTAGTCCGCAAAAAGTATGAGGTATAGCGGTATACCTTTTCTGTAAGTACCTTGTTAGGTAGGTTTTCATGTAGGTGCATTACAAGCATTCCTATTGGAGATGTAATACATTCCTTGGGTGTGTGTTATCTATTTATAATGATAGCTGGTGGGATATTGCAAATATATGCACATAAGTTGGCAGAGAGCGGAAGAAGAGCAGTCTATCAAGCGGGAGCTCGAATTGTACAATAAGTAGAGCATAGGAAAAGGCCGTGGTGGTGCCTGAGTTAAGTACCTACTGGCTATATAGATAGGAAATAGTGTAGGCTTTTCTATTTCGTCTAAGCTCGAGGAAATTCCTCTAAGCTCTTACAAGCTCTGTGGCTGAGCTCTTATATAAGACAAGTCAAAGGAAGCCAAGCCGAAGTAAACGAGGAGCCATAGAGTCCAGATTGAAAAGGGAGCGACTCTGTGGTAATTTCCGGAGTCGTTTTCTCCATTTGCTCGTTTGTCGTCGTTCGTCTTTGCCACGGAACATAAGGAGACGAGGGAAAGTACTTAAAGAATACCAGAAAGCAGACCAAACCAAAAAACACTCTTCTCGTCGTCCACCCACCCACTACTGCCAAACCAGACTACCTCATCCTCTCACACAGACTCCAGTTAATAGTGAACTGAGAGCAAGGGCCCTTGTTAAAGGTAATAGGAGTAGCCAACCTGGTACAGCACACACACATACACACACATTCCTGTTATATAGAATAGCTCTTGCTTGCTTGGAGATGGAATGCTACTAAATGACATGACGGAGCATGCTGTCCTCTTCTGTCTTCTATTTTCTCTGATCTCACTCAAGTGCTACTTATACGGGCAGCAGAGCAAAAGAATGGTAGCCAGGCCATGGCATGCCAAAGTGAAGGGAAGGAAAGCCATTCAGATTCAGCAATGAAAAAGGGCAAGACAAGATGATCGTGCTGTGCTAAAGAAACTACTAAAACTAGATAAGAACACAAAGCAAGTAAGCTCCTTGGACTCTCTATGCACTACTTCTTATACTGTGTGTATGTGTGTGTATTTATTGCTATCTATGTCGACGAATGTTTAGTCGAGAAACATAGTACTACGATCCAGCATTGAATAAAGAGTCAGGAATTCAATTTTATTCCTCAAACATCACATCCTTGTTCTATTGCTCCCTCGTAGTACGATCTCTTGAAAGAAACAAACTAGAGACTACACACTCTTTTCTACGTACTACTATGCAGACTACACCATACAGATATATACTTTCATTACACGAATCCTTGTACACAAGAATATTGCAATTGGAGGCTGTGGAAGACTAACGAAGAGATATGTGCTCTCTGTATAGTGTTATAATAGACTGAGCTATGCAGTGCAATGTAATGTGATGACTCGATTGGTTGTCGTCTCTTTTTGTAACTAGAAATCTGAGAGGTAGAGACTCTCGTTGTTGTTGGCTAAACTGAAGTGAACCGAACTGAGCACATGGAAAGGGAAAGCAAAACTGATTGCGAGTCTTTCACTCTCTCTCTCGCGACTTTTCTCCCTCTAAGTGTACTTTGCTTTGACAAACTTGGCTTTTCCTCTTTCTTTCAACGAAATGCATGGAATAGACTCCCTGTGAGTGACTACAGTACGATACGATGTCACAATGCAATATGTACGAAGGATGTGACACGATACGTTTGTGTCCTACTACCTCTCCTTGCAGCACTCCCATTTCCCTTTACTACTGACAAATAGTTATCTGTAAACGTAACCCAATACGCGTGTACAACTAATATATAACCTATAAACACCACATATACGCACAGAACTAAATACTGGGTCTTGACAATAAAAGAATATAGTTGTGTACAATGATGAAATAGGCTTGGTATAAGTCAAGGATGGATGTAGGAGATTGTGTTTCTGTTTACTTACTGTCTCTGCTCTTGTACATTGTTGTGTGTCTATTCTAAATTCATATAAACAAGGAGAAAGTGCCATCCATCCAAGAACTGACGATAGGAATGCAATAAAATGAAATGAAATCAGCTTGAGTGACTTGACTTTACGTGAAAGGATAGAACCACAAGTTTCACTCTACATACTCTCTGTCTCTCTTCACATCTGTCCATAAAGAGGAAGCGGTTAACGCTCCTTGTGGATATACTGTTATTACATAATAGATCCTTGTACTAATAGGACAGAGATCCACGTTTGGGTGTTTAGTTGTCAATTGAGAGTCAGACTATCGCATCAGGCTCTAGTGTTTCCTTTAATTCTGGACTGCCTACGTGGCTTTATAGCCTTGCCACACGATGAGCCATAATAATGTATGGTAAATACATGGTGGGATACGATAGGAGGAATATATAGGATGTTGTATTAAGTATTATTGAGCTTGTCGTGTCATGTCATGTCCTGAAGTACTTATTCATTTTCATTCCAAATTACATTTGTCACTGAGAGCACAAAGGAGTATAGCGCAGCTCATGGACTGACTTGGTCAAAGTCCCACGTAAATGTACGTTGAACGGCACAGATAGTAGCAAAATCCTAATCAATTTACTATTTGTAGTTGGGAAGCAGAGCGTATAAGTATTATACCTGACGTATGTATGTCGGTGGCAGCGTATGTAAAATAAAGGCTGTCCTGTAGTGCTAATGGACATTTAGTGTAATTTCCCTTTCAACACTCCAGTCGCTTCACTGACTAGGGACAAAATCCTCTGACTCGAACAAAATTTCCCAGAAAGTCAAAGTGAAAGCTGAGAGAGAGAGAGAGATATGTAGATGAAACACAGTGACTACTGGTTGAAATCCTGTGTAAAATGTTTGTAGCTGAGCAAAGTCAGCATAAAGTGCTATCAGTATGTAAATCAATTTCTATGACGTACTATTGATGTATGTTCAGTGTAGTCATGCTTAAATATTAGGTCGAAAGTTTTGTAATTCCACAGATAGGTTGTGTTAATAGATTCTTATACAAGTAGCTACCTTAGAGAGAGAGAGATTTTGAATAGGTTGCCAATTCCATTGATGAAGCCAGAAGCGACAGAGATAATAATTTGCACTGAAGCGTTATAATTTATATGTGGTTTGAATTGAAAGTTGGAGTTCACTCGCTTCTAATTCCAAAACTGACGGAAACGAAAGATAACCTCTCGCTAATAATTTCAACGATGGTTCATAAGATGATGGTTACAAGTTGGATGATGATGAAAAGGTGCCAGAGGCAATTCAAGTGGGATGAAGTTTATGATTGCGGGCAAATCAAATGTCGGCAGTGAAATCAATGGAGAAGCGGTTCAGGTAAAAGACGAGTGCCTGAATGTATATTGTAAAGTTGATGGGAAGACGAGAGGGAAGTAATTTTCAAAGAGGGTGTCTTGACTTGACTTCCCTTCCCTCCTTCGGTTTCGTTTCGTGTGGAATGACTTGGCTTCTGTGGTTGTGACGCTAATAACTTGGGAATGTGTATATGAAAGAGATGAGTGCTTTAGTTGTGGCTTTCCCGTCTCTTCCCAAAACTAAACTCATAGAAGACGGCTATATACATACCGACATGAGAGCAAGTAATTAGCAACTTGGTAATTAGCTCCGCTGTCGTTGCTGTTGTATTGAACTCATCATACGGAGAATGGAGAAGCGACACATTCATTTATACATAGAGACTCCCTTGATAAAAGTCAAAGATGCTATTTTCATAAAGGACTCAGGGATGGAAACGTTAAAATGAACATAATAATTATTTTTCTTTGTGAGAAAGTCATGCAAAGGAAAATCAAAGAGCTTTAATTCCACTCTTTCATGTTCTCTCACATTCTCGTTTGAATTAAAATTGTTCAGTAGTGTGCATGTATAGAATTTTCCTAGTAGTTCCTTGCGTGTAGTTCGCCAATTGACTCTGCTGCTTGTGTTAGTACAAACTGGGCGTACCTCTGCATGTGAATATGCCTCTCAGTCACAAATGTTTACAAAACTTTTGGTTTTGTTGTGCAAGCTAAAAAATAATGATGGTACAAACTTCTGTTTTTTTTCTTCGCTCTCTTTACAGATAGTGCCTATGTACAAATAAACCTGAGCCTGCACACAAATTTTATTTGTTCGCTCTAACTCTAACTCATATATTGTCAATTCAATTCAGAATGGGTATCTATAGGCAAGTTGGTTGGTAGATGGAATCTCTTTTTACATTTTTTGATCCCTTTTAGCGAATAACTTAACCTTGTTGGAGTAGGATGCGGAATATGTTGAGTGTGCAGTAGACTCGTGACAAGCCATGACATGTAATGATGTGATGCGACGTGACGTGACAATGACAAGACACAAGAGGATTTCAACTTGCAAAAAAAATATTCCTTACACACTCAGTGGGATTGACGAGTTTCTATTCAAAAGCTCCAAGCATAAAATAGACGAGATATTTTCCATAGAGAAAATTGGATTGATGGGATGTAAAAAAAAACTCCGTTGAGTTGACAGTGCAGGAGGGAACTGACTGCTGACTGAGAAACTGAACTTTTAAAGTTCACGTCAATTCGAGATTTGCCTCTCGCTTCTCTGTATCAACTCTGTTTACATAAATATTTGTTTCATGATAGTCGAGCCAAGATAGAATCTATAGCAAAAGAAGCTTAGACACTCACAAGGATAAACTAATAGAGAAACAAAGTGTGTGTAAACAATACAGAAAAAATCTTAAGCTATAGAATGCTATAGATAGTATTGATACATATTTTGTAGTTTGTAATAGTGTACTTAACGGTAACACGTCCGTAAAGTAGCTAGGGCGTTTGTTCCTCCTTCATTCTGTCTAGCTCTCTTTGGATTGCTACATTGTCTGATTGTGACATTGAGAGGAATTGTGTTAGGGAAGAGATTCCAGCATTCTATTGCATAGTAAATGTCATAGAAAACAAATATACGTAAATCCAGGCTTTACTAATATGCTACAACCTTGCTTTTCCGCTGAATAATGCAAATCTAGAGTGAACGTAATCTGTTCTTTAAATATTTTTTCAGAATACAATGAATATGTGATGGGATTCTGTTTTGAGTTAGTGATCGACTCTATTGTGTATTTTTTATCGCTATTATATAATAAGTAACAGTCTATAGTGTCGTCGTGAATCTGTGTGTAGTGTGTCTTAGTATTTTATATTAGAAACATGTGTATGTATGTAGTTTCAGCAGTATACTCTGAGAGACTGAGAGATGTGAAATGAAAGACTGTTGCTTTTCAGTGGCAAGGGATATTCTACGCTCATGTGCGGCGTAAGTTGGGATTGTGTGGCAGTTTAGCTAAAGTCTCCGGTCTGAGTTAGCTGAGTGGATATTGGAGTTGAGGGAGTCTGTTGAGTTGGTTCGCTCAGCACATAACACCCCGCTCTTGTCTCATATTCCCAGGATTCTTTCCTATTTTCTCCTCGTTTCAGTTCCGTTGGCAATCAGCAGTTGGATACTGAATACTTTTCTTCAGCTCAGTCACTACTCAGTCCGACTTGAGTCGCAAAGCTGTCGAGTCAAGTAGGTACACTTCTCTCTCCGATTGCCCCCCTCTCTCTCTCTCTCTCTCTCGTGCTATTCACAAAGTAAAACGTAATAGTATCGTCGAGTGAGTGAGTAATCGTTCTGTCGACAAGTCCAACAGAAACTTTTTACCATGAGATTCCCATACACAAAACTAATTTAATCCACAAGAAGCTATTTCAGACATACTTACAGATAGTGACTTGTAAATGAATGTACTTAACTAGAGCGAAAGTACACTATGTATTTGTTAAAATTGGTTTTTCTCTCTCTACAGCATTTATAGAGGAAATTAAAGAGTAGTTTCATACGATAAATTCTTATTCGTGTGTGGTGTGTGTGTGTGGATCAAGCAATTACGGAAATCACTGAGTGAGAGTAACGACGAGACGAGTCTACTCGTGCTAGGTACTATGATGGGACTCGCAAAGGACGGAACTAGTAAAGCAAAAGGTACTTGCTATTGGCAGTGACTTAGTTTTCTATTACTAGTGTCATGTACTGTTTCAGTTGGACTGAAAATCCACTCGAACTGAGTTGCCTTTGAATTGACCAAGCGAGAAGTGAGCCCTCTTCTTCCATTTCACTACTTTTCCCCATTACAACTTCATTGATTCAAGAGTGCTAACTGAAATTATAACTATTATCATGTTTGAGGGGGCTATGTGAAAAGTTTGCTACATAGTTTTGATTTTCGAGGACTTAAAGTGAACAAGCACGTTCCCCGTCACGTCACACATCCAATCACATTGCAATTACGTAGGAAGGAACGCTGACAAAACGAAAACTCTTTTAAGTTCCACTAATAACGGGTCAGCAGAGGAAAAGTCAAGGATTAAAAGTTGAACTTTTCTTACGGCCATTATTATACATAGTATACCTACCAAGGACATTACAAAACTAATTTTATAATGACAAGTTGGTGCTACTTGCTCTTTCTCTTTTGGCGCTGGCTTTTCCTCCTCCAGCAAATCCTGGATATTTCCGGAGTGTCGGCCAGTTTCAACCTTTTCTTTGATCGTACTGAAGTTAGCAACTTACTGGGTCAGTTTTTTTTTGATATCTCCATTTACTACATTATAGATATATTATAGTCATTTGATATAACTAAGCACAATGTTCCAGAATAATATGCTAGACATTTCGTATTATGTTCCTATGCTGCTTTAAATTGGGAAGTTGATTTTCCTATAATTATAGCTAATAGGTTTATGAGAGATAGTTTCCTTTGTTGAACTACAGCTATGTACTTAAAAGTCCTCGCATTGTAATAACAGTAATGATACGGGTTGGAGAAAACGAGGCATACCTCTGGTAAAAGGTAAACTGAAGGTAAAAGCATTAAATTCAACGAAGCAGCTCTGCATAATAATTCAGAGGAAAAGCAAGCAGTCATTTTCATATTCATACTAATGTGCATATCTATAGAGTGAGGACCTTTAAGCTACCTTCTACCTTCCTACACTGTTGTACACAAGTTGGAGACACTTTTTTACGACTACAATTTCGGTTTCCGTTCCTTTCATGTTTTCCTTTCCTTTAGGGTTCGTTGGACAAGGATCATTAGGCACCCACTTTAGAGACATATGTAGTAAGGACTACGCGGCTGGGATTGCATTGTAGTCCCTGGCTTTGCCTTCCCTTTGACTTGACTTTCTCTATTACTTCTCGAGTTATGTTATGTTGTCGGGATATGACAGAAGCAGCAGTGTTTGTAAACTTTGTGCAAATGTCGCCTACCATCCATATATTTCTGGTAATCATAAGTTGTCTGTGAGAGTAGGACGGGCGGGCGAAAGTGTTACACCATAATATCATAAGGAATAGCCATTGCATTGTGTGCTCAATGCCCATTTGTTGTAGTTGATGTCATTGTGACAAGACAGCCGTCCCAAACAACGGCTCATTAAGCGCGACTATCAACTATAATATCATTTTACTTTCTTAGTTCATGGATTCCACAAGACGAGACAATTCCATAAGCCTATACTACTACTCCCTCCTCATCCTCTTAGTTATTAGTTCTTTCATTTTGGCATCATCATTTCATTTCATTACTTTTCATACAGTCACATTTCGTAGGCGGGACAAGTCGAAAATAAAAATAATCGTAATAATGAAGATAATGGTGATGTCATTACATGGAGAAGTTTCTTGTGTACATCTATTTGGCTTTTTTTCACATTGTCATCGACAATCACCATGAAAATGAAAACTAAACTGTAAACTACTGCCAGTTTTACTGCGGGTAATAATAGTCGTGGTGTGTTAGTTGCCTTTGACATGGGGCACAGCCAACTTTACGGAAGGAGATGTATTTATCTCTCTGTAACATTCCTATATCACACATATCCTGAAATGAATTCTATGAGATTTTTAGTATAGAGAGAGAGAGAGAGAGGTTTTTGTATACAAAGTTTTCTCTTCTTTTCCCTCCATTTAAGGAAACGAGGGTGAAAGAACTAAAGAAACGATTTCAACTAAAGACTCTTAAAAAAGTGGAAATGATGGCGTACACAATAGAAAACTTTCAATGTTAACTTGGAGGTTTTGGTTTTCCCTTTTTATATCCGAAAGGATTCCCTCAATGCTCAATTCTGGAAAAATGGAATGTGAAGAGGATGATATGTACGTGTAGTAGTAGTTATGAACAACTGCTTTTATTACAACCAGCCAGACTGAAATAAAATAAAGATATGAAGATATTGCACGTAGTAGTTTTCCCCGAGTCCTTCTTCTCTGGCTGGATCTGTTTGATGCGTAAAGTAGTAAATAACAGGAATTTTCGGATTTTTATTATGCATCCAATAAAAGAGTACTTGGCGGAAAACTTTCACTTCTCTACTGCAACGCACGGACTGAATTGAACTCAAACTGCCAGATCATTCAGGATTTTTGAATTATTTGCCCGTTGCGATTTTCTTTCACTACTTTTCTCTTTTTGACTATACAGGAACTTCTCCCTTTAGTAGCCGTCAAGTTTTCACTTGACATTTTCACTCTATTGACGTGATGTGACATTTGACATTGCTGCATACGCAGTTTACATCTGTTTTATACATCAGTAAATCCCCAGTTTATTCCCTATTCATTCCAGAACAGTCCAGTCTGACAGCAAACAACGTTAGCTTGACTTTGACTTGACCTGGGCATTTTAATATCTAATAGACATAGCAGTGCGAGAAGGAGTAATGGTTAAATAACTGCGTATGGTGCTGTAATTCCTTTGGAAATTTCATGTATTAAACCATAATCCAAATTCTGACATGGACTTGTGTTCACTGTAGTGTTTTATGTTCAAAACACTTATCTCCTGATCTCATAATCATTTTAGTCTGCTTTGTTTGTTGTCCCCACAGTCCCACCAACCTACCTACTATATTTGCTTGTATTACCCTCGTATAAATGTATAAAATAGATATACATCATTGTGCTAAGTCACTAAGTCAGCGGAAGCTCTTGTGCAAATTTTAATATTCATATCCCTTGACATTTTCTATGATAAATGTCTCGAGAGGAGTTTCCTATTCTTCCTAGACTTTTCCAGTAATTTCTGTATGACTACTACAGTGGCATCTTAATGACCTACCATCCCAAAGTGTCTTTTTCTCCTTTAGAAAACAATTTTAGGGGGAAAGCGGAAGCGAAATCCATTGTTAGAATAGAAAAAGCCAGAATAATAAAAAAGGATATGAAAATTCGGCGCCGTTATTAAAGTTCACAAAGTTTATAAATAATACTACGGCTAAGTATATACTGTATATATTATTACATTCAAAATTAGGTGCTGGAAGAAAACGATACTGGAACGAGTATCGTTTTTAGGAATATCGAATAGTTTTATGTAGCTTAAGATCTTAGTCTTTAAGCTAAATTCGGTATGGACATTGTATTTTGTACTGGTTATCGGTTAGATCCTGTGCTGTGCTTGCTAGATTATTATGGCAAATATGAGTTGGCATTGACATGAGAGGATGAGATTGATTTTACGTGGAGTGGAAAGGCGTTGGAGAAAAATTGTCATCTCCTGGGGCTTGATACACAATGAAAATCCATTTGGAAGTCTGAGAATGACATCGTCATTCTCATTGAACGCTCAAGTTTACATTATTACTTGACTTGACTTTCCCGTCCCCTCCGTGACAGAATCACCGAATGTGCTAGCTATATATAGACCGAGTGAGAAGAATCCTCGTTGTGTACTTTGTTCAAGCTCTCTTCTATTTCTAAGTTCTGAAGGAGTGGCGATGATAAAATAAAATCACTTGGACTGAAGTAGGGAAAAGGTAAAGGAAGGAGAGCGGGGAAAAAGGAAACAACAGTACTAAAAGCTAAGCTTGTCTATTTTGAACGATATAATAATAAAATAAAAAATATAATGTGAGTTTATAATGGATGTGAGGATTGTGTGTGCAGAGTATGATGATGTTCTCCTTCGTCTACCTCTAATAGGCGAAGAAAGAAGGAGAGAAAGTGTTAGAATGTGTGTTAGCTTATTTTATGCTAAAGCTTGCTCAGACGTAATAATCTACAAGACTCCCCGCTAAGACGTGCTATCGTCAAAACGTAATATTGTTTCATATTTGCCATGCAATGTCATTCAATACCTACAGCCTACTCTTGTTCTTCGTCGTCTTTCACTTTACTTTCACATGCATTGGCCAAATTCAGATGTCTATTCGGGCAGAGAAATAAAAAATAGAGTTTAGTCTAAGGCAAAGTGAAGTGAAAGCTGACTAGGCGAGTTCAAATGCGGAATTTACTATGTTGTGTATGATAGAAGAGTTGAAGTCAAGGTAAGAGAACTCAAAGAAAGCTGATTTGAGTGGAAAGCTCATGTACATCAAATACTTACACTTACTTACTGCTCTCTAATATTATAGGAATCTGAAGTAGAGAGAGAGAGAGAGAGAGAGAGTTAGTGGAAATGTGTATGCAGGCAACGCTCTCAGTCGCTTTCTCCATCCTTTTACCTTATGTATTACATCATTCTTAAGACTGGCATGCCTTATCGCGTGTTTTCCTCAGGAACTTACTACCATTTCTGCGGTTGTAATTTTCTGTGTAGTAAGTTCCCTTGCAAAATTGACTTGTTCCTAGCATTTTATTGGCTTTAGCTCCCATCACTCGCTCTTTCTCCTTTCACTTCAATCTAATTCCGTGCCTTTCTCAACTTGCCTCACTTTCTCAACTGAGGTTTCTCTTGATTGCTTTCTTAGCTATGACTTTGACACTACTCCTACACTGCACAGTAAACATTGTAAGCCTTTTATCATTCGTTTGAAGGAAAGCGGTGCTGATTGTGGGATTTGTACTTTCACTTAGCTACTTTAGCGACTCACATACTTAAATGTGTACAACCCTTTTCATGAACTACCTAAAAAAAAGTTAAGATGCATGTATTTAGAGATTTCCGTCTAAAAATAGATTGCTCTGTTGTAAAAATTTTACGAAAATACTTCTCAGCACAAAATATTTATATATATACTGGTATACGTAGTAAAAAAAAAAGCTAAAATGTTTTACAAGGATAGGAGAAGGCTGTGCTGGTGTATTCCTAAAAGAACAAATCACAATTAGGAACACTTTATGTTCTCCAAGATGAAATGATAGGAAGACTAAAAAAGTTAAGTAAAAAATGTTGTTGCGGATCATATCTCATCAAGCGTGTAATAAGAATATGCATGCTCCTAATAACTGACATGGGTAGAAAGTATTTTCCTAAGATTACAAATGCATGTCATAAACTTCCCTCTACCTATCTGCTACCTACTATATCTTCGTTCGTACACACTCACTCAGCATATTAGTTTCCTTTAGAGAAGACTTTCTACGCAAAATATAGTTTTCTACAGAATGACGGCGTGGAAGGGTTAATAAGGATCGTAAAACCTTTGGCTGTCATTATATATTATAGACATTGTTTAGATATCTCTCTGCTGAGCTTTCTCTGAACTTTCTCAAATCTTGCATTTTGGGATAGCAGAGTAATCACTACGGAAGAAAGAGAAGGAGATTACTTTACTGGTTCTATTTGCGTATCAATCCTTTATCATCAAGAAACAATGGCGTATATATGCTATAGAAAGGTAGCTGAAAGGAGAAATCGTGGATTTACGTGTTCAGCACAGTGCAGGAAATAGTCTTGATGCGACACTCCAACTGCACTGTGAAAAGGAAAGTAATAATTGAAAACACAAACTAATGATAGTAGTAATCGTAAAGAATAATGTGCTGGCGAGTACAAATCATTGTTAAAATAACAATTTACAGATTACAAATTCAACTACTGTAAGCCATTTCGTAAACTATCTATAGGATATTCTTATCCTTTTCGTCTAATGGAAAAAACAGTAAAACTTGGACTTTCTTCTCGGCTAGAAAATATGAGTGAGAGCTTCCAGTGAAAGTTTAAGTTCAACGCACTGCCCCATCATTAATTTCCTGGGATTTAGAAACATTTCCTTCAGCTCAAACATGCAAAATAGGATTTCTGAAAGGAGAAGAGTGCCAACAATGCACTGAGCTTATTTATGGGAGTCAAGACAAGACAAGAAAATGCCTTTCATCAAAGCACTTGTGAGGCGGCTGACTCAGGAATGCCCAGTATGATAGTGACAACTAACGATATGGGTGTGTGCTGGTTAAGCAAGCC
>JAAAYG020043478.1:23795-46086 GCA_009936455.2 Tomocerus minor
TAATAACACGCGTGTACATAAACATTTGTTCATTTATATTATTTGTAGATAAGAAATAAGCGAAGAGAAAATTTTCATAAAGTTAGAAAGAGGACGAGGTTAAAATTATAAATAACCGCATGAAGAGGGTACAAAGTTTGAAGTGAAAAACTGTTCTGAGCGAATGTCAAGTTCAATTATTAGAAAAAGAGAATGTGGCATGAGGGCAATAAATTATTCCATATTTTTTAGATAGAAGTAGAAGTAAGGAAAATATTTGCGTGTTATTGGAAGGGATTTGTCGTATCAGTTCTTGTACATAGTGGAACATGTAAAAAAAGAAACTGTGATGTGCTTAAATCTATACTCAGGTCATTCATAGGGGGTTGAAACCATAAAGAAAAAGGAATAACTCTACTCTCTCAGATTTGTAAATGGAATGCAATACTTATTTTTGAAAATGAAAAATAGTTTGCACATGAAGCACAGGGAGAATGTAAGTTGGTGAGTGTATGAATATAAGTGTAAGTAAGGATAACATGTCAATGTTCTTAAATGCACTCTCATATAAAAACTGCATCCTAAGATTTACAAGCACAAATATCACATAAAATATGATGTAGGTAGGAGCTTTAAAAAATGTAGCGAAACGTCTACTCACACGGCTAATAGTAAATGAGGAAAGTGAGGAAGCCTCTTCTATCTATTGGATTCCTATTCCGTTTTACAATGCAGCCTGTGTCTTATGGATTTGATTTTATAGAAAGACTCTCTCTGTTCTGTTTGCAGTAGACTTGACTTATCGCATAACTACAGGGACCAGTCAGAGATTAGCTATGTAAATGTGTGCATAGCAAATCTGTTCAATGTTCTCTATTTCCTGGATTCCGTACATACGTGATGCATGGTTGCAGTTAAATTAATATTACCAATACATAACTTATAGCTATACTCTGTCTGTAAGCGCATCTTCACAAATCAATCTGATCTTCAACACTCTTACAGGCCTATTATTAATGTACACTGAATTCACTATATCAACTGTTTATTGTGACTCTTAACATAAAAACTCCATGCATGTGTTTGGAGACTGCGTGGCGAAATTTCAAGAGTCTATCTCGTCAAGATTACTGAGATGATTAGGCAAATGCCTTCTGTCCGATTCTTTATAATTAACACGTATGTGCGGATTAAATTTTTATGGTCAACATAATAGTATCAAGATTATCAACCCATATTAGTTACACTAGACCAGACTAAGCAAACATTATCTGGCACAGTTGCACCTTAAATATTTTCTCTGTAAAAGTAGATTTGCTAATCAAGCTCAACGACTCTACTAATTCACTTAAAATCAGAAAAACTTAAACAAACATAAACAATGCTCACAAAAAACTTTGTTTTAGCTGAATGGACACAACAAATTAATGAGCATGTATATTATCTAACTAACACCACCTACACCACAGAATCCCAAAATCAAAATTAGAAAATAAATGTATGTACTACATTCTTTGTTACATGTTCAGGGCAAGATTTTCAAATATTGTTTAAGTTTCAAATATAGTAATTACAGGGTAAATATAATTTCATTTGTTTCATTGCCCCTTTTCGGATTCTATATCATGTTCATTACAATTTTTGCCTACAGTTGGCAATGGTGGAAAATTAATTAAACTCTGGCTAGTTTCATCGACTAGCATTATCAGATACAGACCATCAATAAAACTAGTAGAAAATATTACGCTGTGATAAATACTAATAAAATATGTCATTGTTAGGACTTGTTGATTTGCGCATTGATGGGGATATTGAATAGAGTTACACTACATGTGTTTATGTACAAAAATAATACAAATACTTGCAATGCAACTAAAATAAGTAAGTACTACATGTACTAATACAAATAAGTAGGATGTATATTATTGAGATGTGCTACACGTTGAATGTGTACGGAATAAAGTCTTCTGAGAACACTGGATATTCCCGTCATGTCACCAACAAGTAAATATTGACCTAAGCAATTGAAGCTAGGAAATCTATCACTACAGGTACACTTGGTCGTTTCTGTCGTTCTGTTCCCTCGTATTAGTTAAAGAGTTGAGTGAGTGGAAATACTGAAGTTGTATGTACTAAGCTTTAACCTGCACGATCATTGTAATTTCTTTACTTTCCTCATCGAAAACATATAAATAGTACCTACTTAATCATAAGTCGCTTTTAAAACGAGTTTATTCTCACTCTGAGGTATCAATGCAATGCAGATCCTATTATGATGTTTCTCATAGCTGCACATAGCAAGAGTGTGAATATAAATTTTAAGTAGTTGAATGCATCTGGAATGTGTTCTTGCATAAAGAAATGACATGTAGCAATAAAAAATCTGTGCTCATAGGTAGGTATCTATAAAAATTTGAATTATATGAATACCAAAACGTTTACTATTTAACAATAACTCATACAGATATTAGTATTTTCTACTGTCTATAAATATTGTCTATATACAATATACATACCTACCCAAATCTCTACTACAAAAGTAAATAAGCTAAGTTTATATAAGCAGTTCAAAAATAAAGTGTAAAGAGACTGACGATATAGATTCATCAATATAGAGGATGAAGTTATTATTTAAATAAAGAAAGGTAAGGACGAGATTTAATAAAAGAGTGACAAGAATTTTATTCAGTCCCATCTTGTCCTGAATTGTGCGTGCGTTTCCCACTTAAGTCAATCTCTTGAGATTACACACATTATTAGTAGCAGTAGTACTCTAGTAGGACCTGTACGCATCTAAAAGTCATTGTCAACGTGAGTTCGTGTGTATAGTCGTGTACCGAAATCATGGAAATCTGTAGTTATTATATTGAGTGGACAGAGCAGGATGATAGGAATAAGGAGGATGAAGGGTGACATTAAGATGAGGATGTGGTGTGATGATGACAACGCATTCCCTGAGATTCATGAGAAATAACTTTGTACAACAATTCTTTGTCGCATTTCTTCAAGAAGGTAGAAAAGTAAGTTTGGAATGCCAAGTGCTTTCTTCCACCGCAGTGAGCGGGCACATTACCGCTACTTTGGCCAGCAATAAATAAATAGTTACTTGTCTATACTAATAAAATATTGAGGACACAAACTAATGCCCAGTAACGTGTATAAAGTATAATGAAGGAAAAGTTCTTCGCTTAATGAAATGATGAAAACGAAATTTTATCTTATAGATATCTGTAATGATACAGTAAGAATTCTCATAATTTAACGTGGCAAAAACATTCGACGCACCGAAACAGAAATATTTTCAAGGGTATCACAATTTAGGTGATTCATAAAAATTGAAATTATCATATATATCCAAACATTGCAATATATATTTATATATTTAGTAAGCAAACAACACTTGCCATTCGAAGAATTACATGCACAGGTTAACACTTTTTTAGTAATACAAGAAAATCAACAACGAAATTGAGAAATATTAGCAGTTACGATTTTCTAGAATAAACTGCCTTATACTTATGCTTTCGTATGTATGGTACAATTAGTACAAGTAAAACTAAAGCAAATGGGACATAAAAGCTTAGTTATTCTTACCGACAATAATACAGCGGACACAGTCCATTGTAGAACTCTGGTGCTTCTCATTTCGGCCGTTTTCATGAGTTCAATATCAAAGAAAACGTTGAGACTCACTGTCAAAATAATATTTTTATGTGTACACGGGCACTGTTTACGTAAACACACATGAGTTTGTTTTAGTATTGCTAAAGAATTAATTCTGGTATTTAGTTTCGTGTTAGATTTCGCTTATTTTTAAATTTCACAAGTGCTAATGATTTTTCATTGTTAAAATTGTGTAAACCAATAAATATTTGCAAATAAACTTAGAAGAAAACGTTTGTAATGCAGAAAGGGTTCTTCAAAGAGCACAGTAGTAACTGGTAAAATGATTGTCGGTAGGATGTCACATTTAGTGATCTGTCAATTTGTGAGTAAGGTATAAAGAGTGATTTGAGTGTCACTGGTTCCCGTAGCTAAATGAAATGCCTAGTGCAAAATGATCTGGTTTTGTTAAATTCGCTTGACATTCAGAATAATCTGGTCTGATTAAACCATGATGCATGTACGTGTATGTTTTAGGGCTAACTGTAGGAGATAGAGCCTGAGTACAGCTAATAATAGAGCACAGAGGATTCTCTGGTTATAAGCTACGCACAGTGTGGAGAGGACAAACAGCATCTCAACACTCAAGTCAACACAGCATAGCACGTCCTTCCGTACCTGACCTGTCTGTCTCACAAAGGATACAAAAGGAAGAGGTGCAGACTTGAAGTATTCATGGACCTGTACATATGTAGAAGATCGTCGTATCAGGGATCATAAAGTCAAAACACATTTTACTATTGTTACCCTTATTAGCCCACACACTTACAACAGCCATTCTCTGCTCCTACGAGAAGAATTCCTCCGAAATATTTATTTCCACCCGCAGTTTCCTCATCCCACTCACCGATTCTTTGTTTTCACTCCTTTTTCAGCTACGAATATGATGTGGAAAATACCAGAAGCCAACGCTAAAAATTCATAGATAGCCGTAAAGAAGTAATCCAAATGCTAATGAACTTGCTATATATCTCAAGGGTTCAAGAGTCCATCTTAACTTGAGCTTTTGATCAAGGGTGCTTATTTCCGCAGTATTTTGTACCTGTAGCTAAATAATGTTCATTTCTGTTGTTAATTTATGGACTTCAATCATTATATCTGCCATCTTTCCCTCTTTTATTCTTTTGAAGACAAAGATTCCCAGTTCATATCAGTATAGTCACATTTCTTAGTAGTCCTTTGTTTTTTGTGGCATAATTAAATAATTGGCATTTATAAGGTTGCTGGGTTTAAATCTGTTGAAAAGTTTTATAGGGAAATCTACATCTTTTTGAGAATTGGGTTGGAGAGGACGAAAATAACATACGCCAGCTTCGTAATTCTATTTTAATGATACAGTTACTCGTTTCAAGCTATATGTATTTAGTTGTGTGAGTTATGTTTGTGTGTGTGATAGTAACATGGGACGACTATGTGAATCTATCTGTACATTCACAGTGTGATTGACTTTAAATGTAGCGTGGGAGTACAGAATAATCTTCTCTACGGATTTTGGGTACTGAGAGCTTTAATTGCCTGTCTCATTAACAATGACTCTGATTAGCAGTGATTAGTGAGAATCTAAAGGATCTGCGTTGTTATATGCTTTCTAAACGGATACTACAAACAAAAAACTAAGAAAAAAGTTAATAGAGAGTAGGCTGGTTCTCTGTTTGCCTTTCTATTTATGGCACAGTTAAAAACATTTACTGCGAAAAATCTACTTCTAATTAACTGGTATAATCATATCAATGAGACACAATCCCATTGTCACTCCTGTATCACGTATACTGTATGTATTACGTTTAACAAGTGCACATACAAATTAATGTGTTCATAATTAATGGACGCAATTTCTTTATTAGATTATTAGAAGGGATTAGTTTTATTTGCATAAAACGTCATCAACAGAAACTACTAATTTTAACTAATTTATTATCACTAATGTAAAAACGCTTAGTCATAAATGAAGATATGTTATTTGTAAAAAGGAGAAATTCGTGTGCACAAATGATGTACAAATTTCCAAAATATATACAATTGTTGCTTTGTATCTGCTGCTTTCATAGGCTCTCGTTTAATTTGAAGTCTGCATGGTTGTTTCACTTTGTGTGCCAATGCAATGGCCAATACTTACCTACCTAATCCAATTTATTAATCCCAACTTTTCTGTGTATCATTAATTAGAGCAGGAACATTATAATGTTACTCCTGTTAAGCAGAAAAAAGAGATTTTTACTAATATAATTTTGTAATTTTAATTGGTAAAACTCATCTTCCAGTTTCTAATGAAGTTGCACTATTGCACATGCTTTTGTTGTGTTACGTATGAGAATATCTGTTGAGTTGAATGCATTGTGAGATGTGTGTGGCCGAGAGGTATTGTAAATACATAATCATAAAATAGAAGCTAAATATTTCATTATAACATCATTGTCTCAAAGACTAGATAGAAATCCATATAGGGGATTTCTGTAAGTTGTATAAGCGTAGGTATTTATAAAAGATAACAGAGATTTACGGAGCGCAATAGGAAGGCAACAAAGACAATTAGCACATATTTTCTGTAACACTACCACGAAGCATCCGACATCACAAAAAAACAGAACGGAAACAACAATGAAACCTAATACAAGATTTGTACATGGGCAAAAGAACGATACCGATTCGACAGATCTTACAATCAGACCAGTCCAGTTTACATTACATAAGAACACTAAGCCGCGTTACTTTGTTCGAGTAAGTAAGAACGAAAACTGCTAGCAGGGATTTTTAGTCACACAGATATGTGTTGTGCATGTAACTGATACTACCTGCTGAACTTGTAGCTTAGGCATACAATGAGAGAATGAGGACCAACTGACTCTGTTTCTCCTGAGACACCCTTTTTCTTACCTAGCTAATTATGGATATGTGCTTAGGTAATTTGTCAGGCATAATAGGAATAAACACTTTATATACCTTGAACTTCATTGCCATGCAAGCGCCTGTGGCAACACGGCAAGAGAAAGGGTGTCTCAGGAGAAACAGTACCTAGGAGAAACAGTGTCCTAGGAGAAATAGAGTCCGGATTTCATGAGGACCATAAGCTTGAAAGGAAAAATACTTTATAAATACTGGATTATTAAATAAGATATGCCTTCATTGCCCTTTTTTGGGGTTTTAAATAGATAGTTTATCCACCGAGACAATAGTTTTAAAAAAATTAAACAGTATTAGGAAGCTTCTATTGTAGGTATTTTCTTGTCTTCTTCAACGGACTTTGAAATGACAATGGCAACTTTATCTGATAAAAGTTTATAGAATTTATTGTGTCGAAAATGCGGACTAATATGCAATTACAATACAAATGCTATTTTATCGTTTCTTTATTAATAATTAGTTGAGCTGAGAACTATCATAGTACATCACAGCTATTAGTTACTTAATCTTGACTTCTTGACTGTTATAGTTATAACTGTACTTTCTAATACTCCTATATACCAAAAAGTCAAGAAATAAATGTCCTATCAATTGTATCACATACATATAAGTTTTGTATACCCATAAAAAGGCTATTAAAATTGGATACCTATTGACATTTAGCAGATTAACACAACTGACTGAACGTCGTGTAAGTAATGCGTGTCCGTATATACTTGCCTAAATATGTTATCAATCTAATTATAATTATGTGGAATATTTTGGAGCTAAATTGTGAAGATGCATTAATTGGAGTATAAACATAGCCGTATCTTAATCGTAGTAAGGAATGGACCTATTTAAAAAAAATTCAAAATAGGCATATCTTTTTATAAATACTAGTTAGTTATATACTTTTTATAAGAAATACTTTGTTGCATGCGGATATGGATATAATAAAATAGTGAAAGAAGTGTTTGTATGTTCATAAAGCACACATTGAGCCTGAACTTGACGCTCTCCTGGTGTTATTAAATCGAAGGAAAGATAAGAATACGCACAATACACGTAATACTAAACGGACTTGAGTGAGCTCTCACTATTGGGAAGGTAGATAGGATGTAAGGTGTACCTTAGGTACGTTACGTCTAGAATGTGAGCTTCTCTCAAGGTGGTCTCATCCAGTTCTCCATCTCTTCCATTCTAAATAGAATGAACTCAACTGACATGAAGTTCATGTCTTAAATACTCATCTCCTCTTCTTCATCCAAGATGAAGTGTAAAGTAGTACACAAAAAGGTGTAAAAGCTTTTCTTTCATCATCCATGTATGTGCACATGTATGCATTTCGTTGTGCCGTCCTTGTATTTGCTTTGTACGAACTACTATTTACAACAAGGAATAATCCAGATTCCTAAATGTATATGCAAGCCTATAAATTAAGTATTATTTGTCAGTAATGTACCAAGTTAACAGCTTTATCAGCTATAATGAACTGTGCCGCAGTAAACAGTAGTGATTTGTAATACACCTGTACAAGTCAGAGGTTCACTACTTGATTACAAAAATTACTGATTAGTACATTTTTAGAAGACCATCATATCATGCAGACTGCAGTTGATGTGAATGCACATAGTTAGTTTCGGCATTCTTTTCCTCGAATTAAGGGGAGTATGATATTAATGTTATACATTTTTTGCCATTGAAATAAAAATCCTTATCTATATGACAAAAAACAGCTTTTTAATACATTGATAGATACGCGCGAAAAATTTTAAGCATGCTTACGTCTGTTTCTAGAGTTCATTCTTTAATATCAGATGTATACATCAATATCAATTTATGTAAATTATGACATGGATGATATTTTTAATATTATGATCTAACTGGTCAGTTCCTAGTTACATAACCATCATAAATTTCGCACATAGTAAGCAATCTTGCATGTCCTATGCGTGTGGTTGAATCAAAAAGATACGGCGGTGCTATTGTACTTTTGCAAGATATCCCAGGGCTGTACTAAACATGTGTATGGTCTGAACAGCAAATGTCTTCTATCAAACGGGGAACATCAAACATCTTTAATTTAACGCAAATGCTAGGTTAAAAATTCAATATAACTTACAATACCTATTAATAATATAATATTATATGCATAGTTGATTCAGTGAGACATCATGGCGTGATTCGGTGAGCTAAACGAATAGGTATATTTATATCACGAAAATTGTGTGAAAGGTCATTTTTCACTCATACAACAGTTATCACCATTTTGTGATTGCTGCTTCATATAGAAAGTGCATACAAAGAATTCCGAATGGCAAAAGATTGGTCTCTTGTAGTTGAATAGGCAGCATTTATTGAAAATGGGCTAAAAGTAGTGTCGGTTACATATGTGACCATTTATTTGGTTGGGTAACATTGTAAAATATTGTTATACTGTCCGTAGCCAATCACATCTAAAGGGCCATATAATTTTATATTTGTAACAATTGTAACGTCTAATCAGTCGGACTCTAGTGTTGATGCTCGTATCATCATATGAAATCAAAGCACCGTATCATACAATTTGGTTCCAAGAATTCCTTGATAAATAATACATGAAAGTATGCTAGCGTATGTTATGTATCTTCAAATTCGTAAGTAGATTAAAACTTGTTTTTTTTGCGTAAATAAGACCTCAAGGCAAAATGTCTCCAAACCTTCTGGCGCATTCAAATGTGTCATCGACAAATATCTAATTACATGTCATGTATTCCTATAACTAATGATGAAGACATGAAAATCTTTATTAGCATGTCTTCGTTTATATAAAAGAGAATGTTAAGCGGCCTGATTATGTAATCACACGAGCATTTGATACATCTACATGGTTATTTCTTTGATTTAAATAAAATACATGCGTACAGACGTAGGTGTTTGCAATAACTTGGGTAGTAATAAATTTTAGTTTAAAACCTAAAAGTACATATAACGGACAGTACTTTACATACAAATGCATATAATGGTTATGTGTAACTGCTTACAGGGCAGGGCCAGCAGTTGGCGGTGATGAATAAGAATTAACAACTGTGAATATTACATTTACAGTGTATGAAATGTAGGTAAACGAGACGAGTAAATGAGTATGAGACAATTAATACTATGAGAATTGATGTCTTGAAATTGGCACTTTTGTAACATTTATCCAGTGAGGCATTTGCTGTAGCATTTTTAAACTTATTTTTGCTAACCCTGTACTCAGTGTATATAGAAAAGAAACACTAACTCAAAGTGCTTCTATTTTAATCCGTGATCTCACTGTAATTGGCTGAGTCAATTAGAGTCGACATGAAGTAAGAATCCAAATGTTCAGTTGGCAATAGGCAAGACAAGTGTCAAAGGTTTGCCATAAATTTTATTGTAATGTTCGATTATTCTGACAATACTTTGAAGTAGATAACATTTCTCACGGTATTGCGCTGTAATATTTTGCTACAACGTTGGGTTCGTGATCTGATGAGATCATGACAGCAATACAATAATTTACTTAAACCGAATAAAGATAAGAAAATATAAACCTACTTATACTTACATAAAACTACATCATAATATGTGCTCGAGGGTGTGTTGGACTGACGAATGACGTAGTAAAAGTAACTCTTCCAATCATACATAATACATACTAAATGCCAAAAGAAAATCAATTCAGACTGAAAAGATGAAAGGAAACAGATGCATTGAAGAATATATTTTATATCAGTGCAAAGTACAAATATATATATATATTTGTATATGCGAGAGTGATAATTAACCTAGAGTATAATCCATTAATATTCACTTGAATCAATTGCATCTATACAAAACTTAATACGTACCCCTGTTTCGTTTAACTTCATTGACTTCTGTGAGTCGCTTCATATACCAGTAAATGCTGTATATAAACATAAATGCTGTATATAAACAAGTTTATGCAATGCAAAGTAAAAAATACGTACATTAACTATTATGTCATATAAGAAGTATTATAAATTATACATAGCTTGAAGTTCGGTGCTCGGTAAATGCTCGTTGTATTCAATTATGATTAATGCAGAAACGCCTTCAAATCAAAACTACAAATTTTGAAATAGTAACATAGGTGTTTAGGTAATGCATTTTTATTTATTATTACGATTTGAGCTTTATAATATAGGCCAAGGTGTATGGGATATATAGTCACTGCACCATCACCCAAAACATTTTATGGCTTGCCAATCTTATACATGCATGCACTATATCGTTGCTTTGCTAATTATTGCAGTACTAAAAGCATTTACTCATACAATAGATATACCTACCTGAAGAACATAACGAGCAACTGATCTGCTTACACTTCATATTTTAAAAGGCTGGAATTTCGAAGGGTTTACATCCTGTGACCCATTTCTTGAGAGGAGCGTATATAAATATTACATGCATGCGAAAAGAACTTTCCAGACATCAAGTCTCCAGAAGACTCTTAAGAAAATTGAATGTACATGTATATTGTGTAATTTGGTATGCAGATTTTGTAGACACTGCAGTGTCTTTGCATGTTCAAATGATTACTGTAGCTATGTACACAATAGTGTAAAATGGGGCCGTAATCAATACCGATAGATAGGTGGATGCATACATGCATTCATAAAATCAGATTTTGTTAGTGACTCGATTAGTTACTTAGTTTAAGTCGTATTAAATAAAGAATGCTACTTATGAGCTACAACGAATAAAACAATAATGTTATATAACTGGTCTGTACATTTAGTAGTCACTGAATAAACTGTATTCAGTCTCACGCGTTAACGCTTGCCCGTTAAATGTTCCTTCATTTCATTACGTCATTAATCTATGATTATTGAAGTACGAATGGCTAGGGGCTAGGTAAAGGATAAATGAATGCTACCAGTATGTAGTTATGTTTTATATCCCCCATTCCTATATACTTGTGATTAATATACACAGAATAATAATTTATCTTAAGCTGCAGAAACCTAATTTTGTTTGTAACTAACTACATGTGTACTACGCAAATGTGTAAGAAAGTGGAGTTGGGAAAGATTTTTTTACAATTGATAATTTTACGATTTGGCCATTTATTTTTTCATCTGTGAATGCAGGCAGTTCACATGACAGATAAATGCCTATTTAAATTTAACCTTTTATAAATTAGAAATACAGTAGATAGGATGTATGCTAGAAAGTATCCCAAATCATAAGTGTAACAGTAAAAAAAATCATAAATAATGTGTAATTAATATTATTAAAGAGTAATCATTAATTACAACAATAAATATGGTAATGTAATAATATCTTCATTATTATTACCACTGTCAGCATATCATCATTCAAATGTTTTTCACAACTAATCAACTATTTTTTTATGTAGGTGTAGGATTATTAGGCATAGTTATAGTATGTAGGTATATCATCATGTTTAGTGTATTGTATAGATAGGTAGCTAGGTGCCAGGCGACATAAAATCTTACACATGCAATTCTCATTATCGTATATAATAGTTAGTTCTTATCATTTACTTTCTATGTGGGTAGGTAAGGGGTTTAGGCATTTAGTAAGTAGCTTAGTAGTAACATTTTTTCATAATTTACTAACAATTATCATGAATACTAAATACTGAGTAACACAGACAAGGACTTGCTTTTTTTAATCATTTTGTCAATATATTAGTACTTCCTACTAAAATGTACTTGGTAAAATGTTAAATTATTCGCTAAACCTACATTGCCGATTAAGTTACTCTAGTGTTTATTCGTTTGAAACAGAGACAATAATATTAGTTGCAGCATCGACCTGTATTTCTGGAATTTATAGTGTAAAGTCGCAACCAACAGATCATCGTATCATGGGGTTGTTCAATACGTCAAATGTCAATATATTTTTAGGTACATTTTTATTTTGAAAAAAATCGAGGCCGCGATATATTCAAATTTCCTGTCAGTGTACAAATTTTTATATTTAAACGTCATTTTGTTGATTTAACCTACAATGTAATAGAAGCAATTTCTAAATCAACTCAAGGACATTTATTATTCTACGATATAGCATTATTTTTAATTTACAACGGAGCTCTATTAGTTTTAAATGTATTTTTATACTAAAAAGTCAAATTCGAAAATTGTAGAAGTATGCAGTTACCTATACATCTATTGTAACATTAAGTACCTCTATGAATTATATATAATGTATCATTATTATCATTTACCAGCATCACGATTTATGCAGAATTACTTGCGGATTCTATGAAGAGATAGATAAGTGCTCGCCTGCGTAAATAGGGTTAGAAAATGCATACAACCGAACGCTAACAAACTACAATAGAGAAAAATGTTATTTTTCGTCTGAAATTAACAAATTATATGTTGTACGTTTGGCTGCAGACCGAGTTTGCTTTCAAACCCTCTCACAAGACAGGACGTAGCAGGTCCAGGATCCTCAAAAGTACCTTTTAACCAATTACTAGAATGAATTACGAGCTCTATAGCACGTAGCCCAATAACAAACATATGCAAATGTAACACTTCGTCGAGGAGCGGTACACAATTTTGATAGAGGAGTAGTATAAGTTAGGTAGGTATCATTTATCTTTACTTCAACTGTTTTAAATGTATTCTACTCCGACGGTGGGAGAAGGTAATGGTCTCCGTCGTCCAGTCATTTCGGTCGACTAGCTGCTTTCTTCTTTTTCTTTTTGAAGCAGCAACATCTGCAACAAATCAAAGACATCATTGTTAGTAACACCTTCATTCATAATTAATTCATAGATAGAATCAAGCAAAATTAGTAAAATACTCATAAAAACGAATCGTACTTAGTCTCTGAATGAGTCTCCAGTTCAGCTTGTTGCGTAATAGGTGTATTGGAATGACCAGCGGTAGGGTCATCTGCATTTAGCTCACCATTCGTAGAACTCACAACCTATAATAAAATGATGCAGTTAGAACGAGTTGATTTAAATAGTAACGAGCATATCAAACATTTAAAACCCTATCATATCCTCAACCGTCCAACTACTTAATCCAACTACTACGCGAGATAAAGTTTAATACAACTAAATATTTCATGGCAAGCCCACCCAACAGAAAGGAAGTAATAATGCATAATTTAATAATTATCACCTACAAACACAAAGGTTCGCATTCCCACAATCGGTTAGTGTGAACAGTGCCATAAATACAAATTGGATACACAACAATCATTTTTGAAAAAATAGATAGACGAATATGGCTACAAACGACAAAATAATCGATAATGTGCACACATTGTGGCAACATTTAGTCAGGTAATGACACCAAGGAAAAATTCCAGATAAAGATTACACACATTTGTTTCCAGTTAGGGAAACCTTGCAACAAAATGTGCATTTTGTGCATACTAACATAACAAACAATGAGTACTCCAACTGTTACTAGCTCGGTAAAACCTGATATCATCTGTTACGTCCTCCGAAAGCGTAGGTTGGTAGCACAATGAAAACCCATTGATGCCAGGGAATCAAACTCACACACGCACGTAGCCAATGTATTCAGATGATAAACACAATCCAAACAGGAAGGAACATTTAGGTTATTATGTTGCATAACAAGTAAATTATAGCACTGCCGCCGCAGATACAGATGCGAAACATTACATGTAAAATAGCTAGCTATTAACTTGACAATGAAGCAACAGCAAGTCCAACTAATGAAAACAAATAAGAGAAAGAAGCAAGAAAATTCGTCCCTTTAACCCGTCACAACAACATGAACAAAAACTAGACATTTAGACAATGGTCAGTTAAATTTCCTCCAGCTACGTTTGCGTTAACGTACAACAGCAGAAAGGGAAACAAGAAAATTCTACGAACTGATTAAACAACAAATAGCAGTTTCACAGCTTAAAAATTACGTCCAGCTAGGCTCAACTCAATCGAATTCAAGTCAATTCACTTCACCTGTACAGAACCGTGTCGATCATTTCCAGGTGTGAGGTCGTGTCCCAAGGAGGACGACGGCCAATTCTGGAGATTATCCGACCATCCGCTTTCTTTATTACCTCCCGCGCCTCCCCCCTGACGTGTCAGTTATATCAAACAACAGATTCCCAAAACATAACTTAGCTGTGGTCAACTAATATTAAACTGCATTATTATTGATTAACTAGTTTTTAGGATGGTATCTAATCACAATCTTGTATCCCCTGTGTAATGGTTAAACTATAAAATCGAACCGGATATATTATCGGACGTAAACCAATTTTGGATGTATGATTTGTAACATTTGTTAGAGGCTTAAAAAGCGTCATACTGTTTTAGTCATTTATTAGTTTTGACAAAAATTATTGTGCTACCATGGACTAGAAGGACGGAGAGTTAAATATTCCAATATACCAATAATCAAAAACAGGATAACTGTTATTATGGTTTAATGAAGTTCAATAAGCCATCATAGGAACACACGTAAACGTACCGAGAACAAAAATTAAAAAAAAACTATTACATAATAATGTATTTTTATGTAAGTTAAGCTAAATATTAGACTTAATCAACTACAGCACAAAATATTATTTTAACGTAAATAATAAGGATCAAATCCGAAATAAACCGAATTTAATGTTTTAATAGTTAAAAAAGCATTCAAAATGTTTAATCATACGTACAAAACTGTCACAAGATCACAAGTATATTTGATATATACACATAATATCAATCACAGTAAGTACGTCACTGGCTATAGCATAATTTTAAGTAAGTGGTACGATACAAGCAAGATTAAATATACCCTGGGGACATGTGTATGTTATCAAAATCACATTGATATGGACACATTTTTTTTTAAAGGGAAGTACAAAATTTTTATCCATCTTTCTATTATTTATATTCAAATGTACATATTATTTAAAGTAAATATAACGTTAACAATTGGTTTATAGAAATTACCTTTGCCGATCTAGGATTGTTATGAGCTGATGCGTTATGTTGATGTCTTTGTTCTCTGTGAGGGGAAATTACTTCATGCGCCGTCTGAAGCGAGCCTATAGGCGTTGACTGAAACAAAACAGAAATTTCATTATACATCATTTAGAAATATAATTGTAATCAGGGGTATTATACGGTTTTAATGATAGAATACGTTTTACACTAAGTTACTACGGCTAAGATATCTACGTTATTATTTTTATGGCCGATATTGCCCTATTGCTTAGTACCACGGACAGACCAAGCGGTGTACAGTTTAAATCCAAAAGTACCCTTACTAACCTTACACTCTAAACCAAATATGGATTGATTTACAAATGTCAAGTACATAAGGACACATAATCACAAATTATTAACAAACAAGCAATACAAGCCCTACAGTCCATCTTTCCGTTGTTAACAGTATTACAATTTCAAACTTTAAAAAATATATTTGTGTCCCTTAAATAGTGTCATAACATGACATCAAGCAATACCGATATCCTACAGCCTAATCTTCTAGACTAAACTGGAATCTTCATTAGGTTAATTAGGTACGCACTTGTGAAATAAGTTAATTAGTATTAAGTTTTAAGTTCGATTAAAAAACTTGACGATTTGGACTTAGGTTGGGCACTATGCGTTTTATTAACTATTAAGCAAAAGGTTTCTTCAGGTGATTACATGGAACGACTTCTAAAAGGGAATCATTCTTAACAAGAATAACTCCTACGAAGGGAACGACTCCAACGACATCCTTTTCTACCAGACGGAACATGCTCCTACAGCAGGAAGTACTCCTGAAGGTGGAATTATTCATAATAGCATCAAATCGCATGGTTTGGCATTCACTGCTGCACTACTCTCTGGTATGACAATGCAATTCAAATGTAATACGATTCAGCTGTTGTTTATTTACATTTGAAAATTAATTAATGATTAAGATGATTTTACGTATGTAGGTAATCCCACTATCTTATGCTTGCTTTCCATTGTTCTAATGCCTTCACTGATGAACTCAGGGATCGGTTAATTAAGGTTCATTACTGTCAATTCATTGACGTTTATAATTAATGTTTAAATGAAAATGAACAACAGTTGAACCGTATGAAATTTGAATTGCATTGCCAAATAAAAGAGTAATAATGCAGCAGTGAATGCCAAGTCATGCGGTTTGTTGCTATTATGAATAATTCCACCTTTAGGAGTACTTTCTGCTGTAGGAGTAAGTTCCGTCGTAGGACTAAAGTCTGTCGTTGGAGTCGTTCCCTTTGTAGGAGTGATTCCTGTTAGGGGTTTTCCCTTATAGGAGTTCTTCCCTGTCAGCAACTCATTAATTAGGTATACCAACATCCAATCCAAGTCCTAAATAATCTACACCTGATGAGTACTGAATTTAATTGTAAAACCTGGCCCGATTTAGTTCTTTTACGATCAGAAGGAGGAGCATGCCTCAGAATTCTCAACTGGACGAAATTAGAAGGCTTTGTAGACATTTTTCAGATTTCAATCAAGAAGTTACAAAATTAAACCATTACACAAAATATAAATAACCTTTTCATTAGCATGTAGAAACGGAAACAACTAATGGAAGGTTCCCAGCTTACAGTTGGTTACAACGACAAATAACGACTTAAAACAGATTATTAAAGATAATGATAAGATTTTATATATGGGGTTACGATTGGAAATCGCAATTGGGAGGACTAGACGAAACAAGTATTAATCGTTTCGTCGTCACCTTGTTTTAACCTCAAACCAAGAACCTTACTTTTAGCGTAATTTGTTCCCTGTGAATATCTAGATTTATGTAACTGTAAAATTGCTGACGAGTAAATAAGTAATAATAAAATAAATGCGACACCCAAATAGTGTTTCTTACCATAGTTTTTCCCGTCCAGTCAAATTCCCCATCATCTACATACCCCTTTCTCTCAAAGAGATCGTGGAACATTCTTCTCAGGTATTCATAATCGGGCGTTTCAAAAAAGTCCAGTCTACGTACATACCTTAAGTATGTAGCCATCTCTTCTACAATAATAATAGAACAATTAATTCAGTAACATATGAATGAATGCCTGACTAGACAATACCACGCCTACCTGCGCCATTTCGGATATGGGCGGGGAGAGAAATTTGGTACCCGGGTGAAGGAATCCACTTAGTATATGGGTTGGGATTCGACAGACTTTTCCTAATTCTAATCCTGTCAATTCCTATGTCGGAGGGAAGACAGGGAAGAGACATTTTGTAACTTTGGATACAAGAGAGAAGGGACACGGAACAGTTTGTATACGACAGAGAAGGGGCACTTTGTTTGAGGGAGGGATGCTAGAGGGACATTTTTTTATGTCAAAGTACTTATTTTGTGTAATAATTGTGAAATGCGAAAAGTCACTTTCCGGAAACATGTGTCTCTGCCCTCCCTACAGACACGAAGTATCCCTAGAATCACTATATGTGACATCGGCCACTGCACTATCTTAAATATGTTAGTGCTCCTGTATATGCATTTATGTTACTACACTGCACTGACATATATTTGCGTGATGATTATCATATATGTAAGGTCACGATTTCGTTTGAAATGTCATGCATTTAACGGTTTCCCTCACACGCAATCAATATAATTTATAACACTCTGGCTATTGACTCCTGCTAATTGTATTTTCCGTAATACCCTTATTATTACTTAGGGTATTTATAACAAGCATATTAGCAACAAATAAGCTTACCCGGATAGCCTTCACAGAGAGTTTCTATAGGAGTAGCTCTTTTCGTGTCACCGATTCGTTGGTACCGCTCTTTCAATGTAGAAGTCTTCAGTCCCTGCCACGGCAATGATCCTCGCAGAAAATACATAAACATGTGTCCTAATGCTTCTAAGTCATCTCTCCTACTTTGTTCTAGAAAATTTCAAACCATAACATTATAATAATAGACACGAGCAGATCAGAGTTTCCGTACTCGATCTTGATTGACCTAGAATGTGGTTAATCTCGGCCAACCATACCTCGTCCCATGTGAGTGTTGATGCTCATATAGCGAGCAGTGCCAGTGAGACTCTTATGTTCCCGGTAAGGTATATGCTTATTTGTTTCAGGATCGATATACTCCTTGGCTAATCCGAAGTCGATTATGTGAATGATTTTGTCTTTCTTATTCGAGCTCCGGCCAATTAGGAAGTTCTCAGGCTTAACATCCCGATACACTAGATGTTTTGAGTGTACATACTCTATCCTGTGTAACAGCTGGATGGCCACCAAGAGAACAGTCTTAAGAGTGAATCGTCTTCCACAGAGATCGAAGAGGTCTTCGAGGCTGGGACCAAGGAGTTCCATAACCAAAGCATTGTACTTTCCGCATGGTCCGAAATAAAACACATCGGGTACCCCGTCATGAGATCCTAATAGGCGGTAGAAGCGATATTCCATATGTAGCTGCGGCGCTTTGGTTTTCATCGGTTCCAGTTTGATAGCGACGTGCTCATTAGTGTACAAGTTTTTGCCTAATCGTAATTCCCCGAAGTTTCCACATCCTATTTTCTTCCCCACTTTAAAATTAGGACCGACCATAAGGACCTGCGACCCTCCAGAACTACCTCCTCCAGTGGTGTGATGTGTACCTCGACTCTAAGATATCAAAATAAATAATATTTAAATATCACATAATTCTGATTCAGAATAATTATTATAGCACTATACTTGCTAAATTATCAATCCATAAAATATACATAACATTACTACAATGATAACACAATTTCAAAGAAAAACAAGAACAGGAGCTATTATAATCGTATGATATACAAATAGGGATTATGAACGTTATTCTTGTAACTTACCATAATTTCAACTTGATTATATTGCGACGTAGTCTTCACATTAAATTGCACATTATCTGACTACTAGACACGGTGTTTTTAAATAGCAAGTTGATATGACGATTCCCAAAGTTGCAATTAGCACTTGCAAGTGACTATCTAGAAGTCACTAATCATTTCAAATAAGTTTAACTAAGGGCTCAATATATTATATATAATATCAATGAATACCAAGAAGACTCAATCCAACTTTCTTCTTTCCTCCTTCACAAACTTATAACTGCAACTCTATTTCAAAGAATAGCAAATGGCATGTTTTGAGTCTAATGATGTACTCTTTTATTTTAATATCATTGAATTGATATGTTATGTAGGGAAGCGAGGCACCGTTTTATTCATTCATTGAGAAAAATGTATACAAAGAGGTGTATAAAGTAGGGCCAAGCCCTACAAGAAAACCCGTATTCGAATTCTCAATGAATTGAACAGCAATGGACTTTATTTAAATCCAATGCTTTTCTCTACTATTCGCTGCGGTGAAACGTGATTTAGAAAAGTTGGGTGGAGTCATCTTGGTGAATACTTTCTTATAATGAATTTGAAGAGCTTCAGACTTCAGAATGAAGGCCCTCAAATTCGTTAATTTTGGAATGTATTTACGTGCTAAGTCGTTCTTGTATCAACAGATAAAACACAAATTGTACACATCACATGCACTGTAGCACATGAAGGCAGTTTTTGTATGCTGTTCACACTTTCACACAATCGATAATCTTCGGTCGGTAAGTATACTTTATTAAATTAAACTATCTATCACCTCAACCTTCAAATCGGACAATAGAATCAAAATAGGAAAACTACTATTTAAGTAACACGTCAATCGCATTAACGTTTCTGCTCATAAACAACGTCTTAGATTGGAGTAGTCTGCGGTAGAGTAAAATGAAATTGTAAAATATTTTTATCAGACAAGCGACACAGTATTGTAATGTTCAGTAGTTTCATTAGCAAGAGGCTTGATTTGAATAGGGTGATATATGGGATGTGACTATGTGACTGACGCCAAAAATTATATTTACAGACAGCAAAAGAGCGAACGAGTGACGAGGGTTGACGGAAACTTTTGTACAGCAGTGGATTGGAGTCTTGGAGTTAATGGCGATCGCGACACACCGGAACGTAAACAGTATTTGTGTAGGACCAAAGTCAAACTGGAAATAAAAGAGAAAATTCAATCAGCAATTAGATATGTTATGTAACCGATCGGGCCCACATTGCTATAATATTTGATATTGTATTAAAAATTATACTATGCCATTTATTGTAGTTAAAACAGCATGCAGAATTATTGAACAGTCAATCAGTCAACAGTATATGAACAACAAATATCTACTGAAGGATCGTAAATAGTATAATTCTGATTATGAACTGTATTGAATATTACTGTTGCATGTTGTACTATGAAAATACCAACAACCAATGATGCATCACATGAGGAGGGAAGGGAATAACCGATCTTTAAAGGTTCGAGTTTGTTAATTTGCTTCAAACAACAAATGAGCTAATTTTTAATGCTAAAATAGGTGGTATGCAACTATGGGTTGATTGAATCGTGTACAACCTAGAGATAACCCAATTTGACATTATAGCTAACAAACACTAACAAAATTCACTACTTTTAATTGGATTGATTGTCGATATTTACTTACCCACTTTAGGAGTGAAAAGGCAGATCAATCAGCATTTGGCAGACTTGTTAGATTGTGTAAGATTTTAATCTGATGCAAAGAACGAGTCCATTTATTATGTAATTCACAACTAAGAACTACGGGCAAAACTAGTTGTGTTCCTCTTGCCCCCTCGTTTCTTATTTACAAATAAATTATTGTAGTTTTAGTTAGCAGAGTGTTGACTGTGAGCTATCATAACAATCACTCACTATCACTATTAAATGATCGTTCCATGTTCAGTATTTTAGTATTCTATTTAATCGTTTGAAACCAATCAAAGGGCAATTGCATGTGTATATTATATTCGTCACATTACAAACTGTTTTCGAAACTGAAAAATTTATGATTTATACTTTTGAAGAACACAATATGAACTATGTACTAACTATTGACTAACTCCGATCCGAAATGTCCGAGATTTTGTAGTTCAGTGGGCCGATTTTCGTCAGTTTTTAAATATTGAAGATGAAGATGTACAACTATTTTGAATTTAATGCATTATTAGTGACGGTAATTCGGCAAACCTGACAAACAGCGAAACAAAATTTTGAAAACAGGCAAGAGAAGGACGCAAAGACTAGGACCACTAATTGAAGGCAAACTCAAGATTTGAATTCAGTTCAGTAATTCAGTACATACAAACAACATAATTTTAATTCAAAACTCTCCTTTTGCAATACGTTACATGCTTTTACGGTAATTGCACTGTAACTGAAGATATGATTCTTGGATCTTTCTTTTCGTTGTCACTGTCCCTTCTTTCTCCTTCCCTTCCTACATCCTATAATCTTCCCTTGTTCTTTATTCTCACCTTGATTTACAATACAATTACACTTCACTATTGTTCTCTATTCCCTACTTGCAAGCAAGTCTAAGCGAATCCAAATGCCTGCCTTCCTTTTAATTTAACCCTACTGCACTCTACTGTATTCGGTTCTTACTTCCAGTCCAGAGAGAGTACGTACAAGCCACAAACCCGTCCGACATCATCGTCGTCAGTCAGCAGAGCAGAAGAAAAGAAGCAGAAGACATGTAGTATATATGTATATAGTATATTACGTGTACACACGGGCGGTACACGCACGCAAGTACGCACATAATATAGCAAAATATACAGTACATATATATAGTACACATACAAACATATTACAAAGTACGTTTCGCATATCATATGTATATTTATATATGTACTAGAAAAAAAGCCCGTCATACGACGGGCACAAGTCTAATAATACGGAGTCTAAAAAGATTTAAAAATTTTTGTTC
>JAAAYG020043512.1:0-12556 GCA_009936455.2 Tomocerus minor
GAACAAAAATTTTTAAATCTTTTTAGACTCCGCATTATTAGACTTGTGCCCGTCGTATGACGGGCTTTTTTTCTAGTGTTCCATAATTTGCTCAAAAAATTTTTTGTAATTGTTGTACGGCTTGAATTCTTTTTTTGTCACTTTGGCATCCATTTCCAAAGATTAATGAATTACCAGTATTTCTGCTTAATAATATTTCGATTATTAATTGGGCCAAATAAACGTGTTTACAATTCTTAATTTCTGATTCGGGAATAATAATGGTGTTGAAACAAGAGTATTCAAACCCCGTTCGTTAAATTTGACAAGAAATGGTTTTTAAACTAAAATTTCGCTTGAAAAAGTTATACAAAGTTACTTGATCACTTCCTCCATTGTTATACTTGCTAAAGACTAAGTAAGTACCGCATTTGTAATTCATTTAGCAGTTGTATTCAATTATTTCTATATCTAATTCTTAATTATCGTCAACCTATTTTGGATTTAGAATATAATAGTATTAAAACTAGTTTGCACTAGTAGCCCATATTGACCAGGTGCTCTTATAAACGTTAGTAATGATAGAAAGATGACACGAACGATCCAGATATTTTCAATGGAATATTCATCTCCGCAATTGACAAATACAATTTGATTTTGCAGCATCTTATTTTATATGACAGATTTTGCAATAACCAATTTTTTTACAGAATTTCTGCAGTGTATCTTCTGGAAAAGTTTCGTCGTCAAATAATTTTGTCAGTAATTCAGCAAGCATATCTCTTCCTCTCATTTCAATTATCCTACACCAATATCCAAATATAACGATTCAAAGTACTTCATGTACTTTGAATCTTTATAGGACGATATTAATCATCGAATTCCATGTTGACCACATTATGATTGAACAGAATGACCTTCTCCTCTCCGCCTCCTCTTCCATAGTTAAAGTCGACGAAGATTCTTGGAATTTCATGTCGTGTACTATCCTAGAAGACGAGAGCCTATCATTTCACGCTTACATTCAACCATATGAACTTGAGGCATGGATCGCTTTGCTTCTTACTCTAACTACTGCAATCATTTTTGTGCAAGGAATCATTTATTGGAAAGGAGAGAAGAATGATCCTTTCCTTATGATTTGTTACGCCTATTTGCTAGAAATCGGTTATGAATTTTCAGAAAAAAACAGTAAAAGATTATGGATCAAATTGGTGATTGGACCATTGTTGCTCATGTTGATCATACTAACAAACGCGTACAAGGGAATTGTCATCACGGATCTAGTCGAACCTCGACCTGTTAAAATCATCGAATCCGTTGAACATTTAGCGAACTTAACTTCAATTTCTGCGCTAAGTGAAATTATTGGAGCGGAAAAATTAAATCCCTTCCATTTTGACACAAAGAAAGCTTTCCATAGCTACGAGATGGCCAAGTTTTATTGTCGGGATATCCTGGGCCTTAAAGAAACCAAAATGAAATGGCGACCTTGTAGGAATAATCTAAATGCCAATAAAAGTCTCATGGAAGACGCTATACAGTACCGCCAACGTTCAAACAAAAACATATTTACAATATTTTTTGGTGGCGATGAAATGGCTAGCATGGGAAGTACAAAGCTATTTCATAATCTCAAAAAAAGGATCAAAATTCCCCCGGGAATGCCGTACACCAAGACCCCTCAACAATGGCTGTCAAAGTGCAATAATTCTGCCTTCATTCTAAGGAGCTCGACGCTGCACCGACTCTTAAACGACTCTTACTGGAATCCTCAGAGTGGAGGAATACAACCTAAAAATACTTTATACAGGGGTTCTTTCGATACCGCCGTTTTATCAGTACCATTATACATTTCTTTCAATAATAAGCAATTAGCCTTAATCAATCCCTACTTAAAACAGAAACTGTTCATTGTAAGTCAGTCCGGACTGTACAACCTCTGGCGCGAGTACTTGAAGACAAAGAATTATACCGAGTGCCGAACCTGCTGGAAGAAAAAAAACCCTCGACTCTTATCATTTCACAATTCAAACATCTCAACAATATTCATTATTTTTTCATGTCTTGCTCTGCTGTGCTTTTTAGCTTTTCTTTGGGAGTACCGACGGCTGTTAGTGAGCAAATTGATATGTTTTTTCAAATTATGTAAAACAGAAGTCAGGATAATACTACACAAACGCTGTTCATTTTTCTTTTTGCACGATAACTTTCGATTGTATCGATTCAAATCGACTTATTATAAAAATCCAACTGCTTCGATGCATAAATAATTTTTCAAAAATCATGCTTTCCGGATATCTATTGTACAACATCTTTTAATTGCGACTTAAATCTATTAAAACAAACTTGATTTAGAAAACGTCTCAGAACCTTATGTCAGAGGGTATTGGTTATTATGATTAATAATTTAAATAGTATCATTTTAGTAGTATAGACACAGTTCGCCCTATCCGTATAATATATTTTGTAACGTATATACAACACTGTAATAAATGTTTATAGATGTTACACTGACAATGAATTTTCACACAATAAAATTCAGTCTCACAATAAAACCTTTACATTACATTAAATTATTGCATCATCTCGGTATTCGCATTTTTGTTACATGAATCGTGACAAAATCAGAAATCCTTCTGAGACTTATTGAAAAGTATATCGGGCATACTATCATTGTATAAGATTGAAGTTGTTTAGTTGGAACAAAGAAACATTTCTGTTTGATAGCTAATCATAGAGATAGCATCATCTTTGGTACATGACTGTAATCTAAGTTGACACGAATTTAGTCATAATTAACTGCCTTTGTTAGCTGTCCCAAATTCAATCCAGACTCCATCACTTAAGAATTCTCAAATAAACAAAAGTGGAAAAGTACTCATGGAATATCTGATGGGGTAGCCTTCACTCAGTCAAAACGACGGTTTTCGTTGTAGGTCAAGAAGGGGACGTATTAGGCGACTAGTTATATTAACTTATGTAAACAATTCATGCTGAGTTGTGCTTCTTCTAGGAATCCAGGTTTATCTGTGTCTATTTATTTGTATTTAACCTGGTATTTCGTGCTTGTCCCACTCTTTTCCACGAATTCATTAACGTTCGTGTTTTTATGTGTATATTTTTAGGCTCCAGAAGAACGACACAAATATTATATGGTTGATCCTTGATCTAGGTAGATGCTAGAGGGATAATGTATTTCCAGCTGACATACTATAGAGCCAATTTAGGATAAACAATTACGTCGCAAATGTCGTAACAGCAAAATTAAGCACTTCTAGGTTTACTTCTAGCCAGTGGTGGTGAAAGCGAAGATTCACTTGCTAAGGTTTTGTTCATACATAATGTGAGGCGCGCTCACATTATGTGATAAATATGGAACATAGAGACAAGCCCGCCATGATACAGATGGAACAGTGAGCAGCTGAATGTAAACAATCGCTAATAGCGTCGTGAATGAATGACTCCCAAATTGCTCTCCTTGGAATGCATGTTTTTGAGTAGGAAAATCTCCTGCCTGACAATAATTCAGGCTACCTCAGCCACAACTTGCGTTGAAAGCACACATCGGAACATTTGAAATGCAAACATAAATCTTATTTCAACATGATATAAAATTATTATTACTTTTTGGCAATTGACGCGCTTAAACTTGATTGTGATTGTAAAAGAGAATGAATATATGAATTTTTCCTGTAAAATGTGGAAATTACTAAATTCTGGCAATTTGTCGCTTAATGTGTTTCATTTTTCGGAATTTATCACACGTTATTCCAAATGATGGTCGTGTCTCATTTGGAATAACAAAGCTGAAATTAAAAAAATTTCACACTTCATAAAATTTTTAGCCGAAGAGTCTACAATTTCATTTTATATTAAAGTAGCCGTTTCTTTACCAAAAATAAATAAATTGCGGCATATCGCCCTTTCTATTACTAAAAGACTTAAAGACATCTTAAATGTATGCCAAGGGATTCTCGTCTATTCCAAAACGGCCCTTACACTCAGCATGCTTTAATTCCCGTATGGCTGCCCTGTTGTAAATATTCCTTGGAGTCATACTTAATATTTTCATTATTAAGAAGGCACTTGTTTCTTCTTTATAGGAATGTTATACTCTGTCTGTCTCTTTGTCTGTCTGTCTGTGCGTGTGTCATCTGAACTGTAAAACTTCTGGTGCGAGTACTTGAATACAAAAAATTATACCGAGTGCAGAACCTGCTGGAAGAAAAAAACTCCACGACTCTTATCATTTCACAATTCAAACATCTCAACAATATTCATTATTTTTTCATGCCTTGCCCTGTTGGGCTTTTTAGCTTTTCTTTGGGAGTATCGACTGCTTTTAGTGTGCAAATTGATCCGTTTTTTAGTGTATGTAAAACGAAAACTAGGATTATATTGCAGAAATGCTGTTCGTTTTTTCTTATACACAATACCTTTCGAATGTATCGACTCAAATCTACTTGTTATAAAAATCCTTCTAGGAGTATTATTCAAAATTATGTCGCGCATAGTATTATTGCATAGGATTAAGGTTGGTTCGTTGAAAAAAAGAAACATTTCTGTTTGATGGCTAATCATAGAAATATCCTCCTCTTTAACTCCTGGCTGTAATCTAAGTTTACACGCATTTATTTAGTCATAAATAAACACCTTTGTCTGCTGTCCCAAATTCAATCAAGACTCCATCACTTGGGAATTCTTAAATAAACAAAAGTAGAAGAGAATTCATTGAATATCTGACGGGATAGCCTTCAACAGAATAGCTTTCAATGTTCAACTCCGACGCAACGATTGTTTTCTTTGTTGGTCTAGAAGGAGACGTAGCAGGTGACACCGACAAGCTATACTCATTTATGTAAACATTCCACGCAAAGTTTGGTTTCTTCTAGGAATCAAGAGTTTCAACACTTGAATGTATCTGTTTGTGATGTCTTTCACCTCGTTTTGCGTGCTTGCCCCAATCTGTTCAACGAATTTATTAACGTTCATAGTGTTTTTATTTGTATATTATTAGGCTCCAGAAAAACGACGAAAATATTATATGGTTGAACCTTGATAGCTAGATGCTCGAGAGAGAATGTATTTCCTGCTGACACATGCTATAGAACCAATTCTGGTTTAAACAACTACATGTCGCAAATGGCTTAACAGCAAAATTAAGCAAGTACTTACTCCTATAGTCAGTGGTAGCCAAAGCAAAGATCCCGGTCGGGCAGGATTATTAGCTCTATAGCCAATTGTCGTAGGCAAAGTAGGTCAAGCTATTTGTTTGATTTCTTCTGAGAATGCTGTACTAGCGGAATGTTTGTTCAGATAGGTAAGCTTGATGATAATTTATGAATTCTAAGAGGAGTGGAAAAGTGGTAAAACGTTTGAGGAAAAAATTGTTAATTCGAAATATGAATGATTAGAAAGACTATGGCCGTATCCTGCTTGTTAAATACACGAATCAAAACAAGCAAGCCATGTATTCATGGAAGAAAACACAACATTACTCGGAAAAGAGGCCATGCCAACTGTTAATATTATAAGTTATGGCAACAATGAGAAAGAAAAACATGAGCGACTACTTGGAAACACGATTTATTTTTCGACAATCTCACTTGACATTTATTTATACACTTAAGCTGCTACAAGCTCAAGGAATTAACTGCGCCTTAATTATCAGCTTCGAACATTCTTTATTCAAATACTTCAGTTACTTAAATTTTGAAGAAGATTTCTCTACATATTTTTAAGACAGCGAAAAATTAGAGAGCAGCAATTACTGTGACTTTTTGTGTATTATGTCGTAGAATTAAATCCCCGTATTTTTAAATTGAACAACAGAAATATATCGATCAGATTTGAAAGATCCATTTTATTTGGAAAAGTTTATATTAGATTTGGAATAAAGAATTATTATTATTATCTATCAGATTTGGATTCTAATGGAGGATTTTTTCGAAAAATTTGGACTCCATTGGTACCCTCAAAAATGTCGATAATGTATTCTTGCTATACACCTAAGAAAACCTTCAGTACCTACAGTTTATGCAAAGCTGTCTCCTCTCCATAAACTATTTTTCTGTTTGGAATCTAATCGTGGTCATTGACACTATTATATTACTGCACTCAAAGGTTTCCACAAAAAACTGAAAACCATTCCTTCCAATAAATTTGTTTAACGGATTATGTTAGTGTTTGTAGTTGCTCAACATTGAAATCATGTATGTGTCCGTCTTTTACTTGTCTGCCCTTCTTCTGGCCAGTCAAGTCTGTTTTGGGTGGAAATTGAAAGATGTGTTACATTTGGAAAAAGATTGCTATATCAGCCTCATTTTCCAAGAAAACCCTTTCGTGGATACCCTGGGAGATTCATTAGTTAATCAAATGCAGGAGATCGATATCCCTTTCGCATTCACGAATTTAAAGGAGCATGGGAATGTTGAGCCGTGCCAGGAAAATAATTTACTTGTTGGCGGCAGATGGGAAGAAAATAGCCGGATTCGAAAATGTATGGCCACCCTGTTCGATAAAAACTTTACATCTTTCTCATCTCCGAGTCTCTTGAGCCGTTTCCATTGTGTGACAAACATTGTGGTGAATTTCAACCTACAAATGTACATGAACATAATACTCATCAATTACGTAAGCGAGAATTTCAAAAATCAGCTATATTTGAAATCTGGTTACAACACGAAAAGATATTGGATGGAATCGTATAACGTGGCAGAACAGTCTTCAGTTTATTTACTCATCAATCGACCTGCGTTCGAGTTGGCAAATATAAAATCCCCTTTCTTCGATGTAGCCACAAGAGAGAGAGAAAATTCGAAGGGTTTGCATGAACTGTTTTTTAGAAAACCCTGGTTTGTACTCTCCATGTCAGATAAAAAGGAATCAACGGTGTACTTTATCTGTCCTGAAGTCCACAGTGCACAATTGCAGTTTAGTCTAGTGCCTGTGTATTCCCGAAAAAAGTATTTGCCTCTACGTGGACAGGCAATAAAAATCTTCATTCGAGATATCACTATCACTAACACCGAAGCATATCGTGTTCAAATACAAGAATACAATAATATTTATGGGATACAAAAACGCCCCTATTGTCGCGGACCACTTCGGAAAACATATTTCACAACACACCACTCGTTTTATGATGAAAAAAGCCCTGCTGTACCAATTACCTCACTCATTTTTCTAAATTTGCCAAACTTCACTATTGTAAACAGCTGGGATTGCACTAACTTCCTCCCTCACCATATTGTTTATATTCATTTCCAAACATTTGGTGACCGTTACTCCCCTGGAGTTTATCAAACGGGAATAATCACAACAGAAGAGTCGTTCAACTTCATTTCGTGTGTCGTTCTGGAAGACGAGAGTGTTTCTTTTCGTGGATACATTCGACCATTTCAGAGTTATGCTTGGCTGGGCATCATCATTTCAGTTGGATCCTCCGTTGCTTTCCTTCATGGAGTGACGTTGTTGAAAAAAGGAAACAGCAGTCCATTCATTCTGATCATCTGGGCCTATTTAGTGAAGAACTGTCCTTCACTTCCCACAGAGGCCGAAAAGAAACTCTGGGTCAAAATAGTCATCGGGACTTTGTTGCTCATGTTCACCGTCTTGTCCTATGGCTACGAGGGAATTGTCATTTCCGATTTAGTCCAGCCCCGCCCTGTCAAACAAATTCAATCCATCCTGCACTTGGCAAATCTTTCTGACATACACCTCTTCGGCGAATTTGCTGACACGAATGAATTCCACCCCTTTCATATTTCAAAGTTTAAACAAATGGCTATTTTGAACGAATATTATTGCCAGAAGGGGATTAGTAGTGGCCGTTGCAGACGAAGACCCGGAGCCCCCAATGAGCGTTTTTACTTTCAAAATGAAACTGCACTCACGGTATCCTCCGCGGTTAACGACTTTGTTAAGAAGAATTGGCGGGAGACTATCTTTATGTTGCACTACTTAATTAACAGGTTTTATACCACGGAGAAGACGTCCTTAAAAATTAACGACGTTCAGAAAATTCACAAAGCCATGAAGTGTTATCCTGAATATCCCGCCATGACTCCCACACAATGGATTTCCAAATGCAATAATTCTGCCCTCATTCTCAGAAGTTCCCGTCTCCATCGACTTCTGAATGACTCTCACTGGAATCCAAAGAGTGGAGGAGTTCAACCAATCAAGAAATTGTATCAAGGCAAAAAGGAAGACTCCCTTCTAAACTTCTTTGTTTACACAACAGTCGAAACCTCAAGAATTCCAATACTCACTTCCTACTTAAACCAACAATTTTCCGTTGTGGTTCATTCGGGCCTTTTCCATGCATGGCTGGAACATTACTCAACCCGAAATTTTAAAACTTGTAAAACGTGCTGGTTAAGGGATCCTCCCCGACTGCTAAATTTTGACAACTCGAATATTAGCACAATATTTGTTATTTGTTCAGCATTTGTCGCAACTTCCTTTTCGCCTTTCTTATTGGAAATTATTTATCACAACACAAAAATCATAAAGGCATTCTGTTGGCCTTTATTGATTACTTTTTTAAATAAATTCAAAAGCCTCATTTCCATTACTCTCGATTTGATAAACCATTTTTGTGCAAGGATTTTTTGTTCGTTCATTTACCGACGGATGCCTTTATTAATGAAATTCTGATGTGCAGCTATGTTGAACATTAAATGACACGACATCTGATTTTGAATAACTTTAAATTTTTTTAAATAAATGATGGACCATATATGAACACAGGAACAAGAACGAGTTGTTCAGTTGCAACTTTTTTTTAGTATGGAACATTAAACTTAATCTTTCATGTGCATGATATATTAGATGTAATGTAGATAACATCAAGATGGGTAAATTGTCCTGGAAATATGGATTTTTCTTACTAAGGTTACAAAAATTGGGGATTTCTTTCGAAATCTACTGGGATGACAAACTATTTGCCTGGAATACTTTTCATTGCATAAACATATTGAAGGCTAATGCCTGACATTCAGCAAATGGTCGAATATTCGTCACCTTAGTAAGAAAAATCCTTATTTCCATGACAATTTATCCATTTTGGACAATATCAATTCTTAACTGGCAATGTGGCAATTGTCATAAAATATGTATGTAGATATATTACGTATTTTCTAAAAATTACGCATTAAGCATTGAAAAATATTTTAAATCTTTTAAAAACTTCTTTTGATACCAGCTATTGCTGGCCTCCAAATTAAATTAGCATATTCTGTAGTCTTAGTTTCATTATTATGCAAAACTTTTAAGAAAGACACGGTTTAGAGATGACAAACCCTGCGGAACCCGTATCCCAACAATGGGTAGCCATGCGAAGTTATAAACAGCAGTGCACAGTCATGCGTGTGTTTAAGTGATGACTCATGCCGTTAGAGATTGCTTCCTCACAAGTCATTGTTACCATTTGCCCGGTATGCTCCCCTCAATACGGCAATGCTTGTTACAATATAGTAAGAGATTAATTTTAGCAGTATAAAAATTGGAGTTTAACACATTAATTATGAATTCAGCGACGATGTTCGCTCTTACTAAACGACACTTTCATCTAGGGGCTCATTTCTCCTGGTTACGTAATAATTTACTAGAGCAACAAGTTGCTTTGACTGTGGTCGTGCGCTAGACGACAACATTAAAACCAGCGCATGAAAATGGCAGCTTTTTGACTTTTTGTTGTACTGCCTTTTTGTCTATCAACATTAATTAGCAAAAAGGCGCCTTTTTGACTTTTTGCGCTTTTGCTTTAAAATTGTACGATACAAACAACCTATAATATAGGCTTTTCCAGTAAATTACGTACCAGTTACATTCCAAATTGTATGAAAAATGTACGGGCATGCAGTAGAAACAATAATTATCAGTATATTATTCACTGAAACCGAAATTCAATAACAGCAACAATTGGATTTTTAGTTCCTTGAACTTACTTAGTTCCTTGAACATTACAGATGGCTTTAGCCACGCAAAAACGCCAAAATATCAAAAAGGCTCCGTTTTGCCTTTTTCCGGCCAAAAAGGCAGCCTTTTCATGCCCTGATTATAACTCATGTAAAAAATATGTAGCCTTTTGCTTCATTTAAATTAAACATGCATATTTTTGCCGTTTAATTCATTGTAGTGCAACACTTACATTTCATATTCAAAAAATGCAATCAATTTAAAAAATGTCTTGTGTTTAGTCAAGGAATTTTATATCAAACGAATTGATTCCATTTTTCAAAAACAATTTATGATTATTGAGTACACAGCATAGAGTGATTCAAAACGGTCGAATCCTGTGCCAAACATTTATCCGAACAGTAAAATGCCGTATTACAGTTATTACATGTGACCATGCCATTCTGTTTCCCACAATAGCGACATCGTTTTACATTACGAAACTCGCGATGCAGAAATACAAGACTGGGATCGTCCACACGAATCGCTGCTTTCCCGTCAGCCGTCATTCGGAAATAAGGGTTGAGAATGCTGATTTTGCATCCAAAGCCAAGGGACTCCTGCGTTTTTTCATCTTGAACAAAATTGTAAACGAATATTCGCTGGGCATCTCCGTTCTCGTCTTCCCCGATTTGAGCTATTGAAGGCCTTCCTAAAACGGCATCTTCAATCAAAGTGACTTTGAGTAGGTACGCATCCTTCGTAAACATGGTCCTTCGACGAAAGCATGGACTGAAAATTGATTGCTTTGGGTCCAAATAAATCCTTCGGTTTTGTAGCTTGTAGTTTCGGCGGATGTGTATAGTTCCACAACCCGACGTGTTTTATGTGCTTCAAGTACTCACGGTGGTTTTTAATCATCCAAATTCTGTACGGATCGTCTAGTCCTTTCACATTTCTTTGCGTTTCTAAACCAATGTTTTTATCTGTGGCCGTTTGCCTATTTTTCAACAAATTTGGAGGTTGTAATAGAGAAAGCAATTCTCTGTTAACCAAATTTTTCAATGGACCATTTTTGACCTCTTCCTCAAGATTTCTCTCAAATATATCCGCATCAAATGGTTCATTTAATCTGTTTTCCCCAATTTTAAATTTGAATTCCTGCTCTTCCATTTTTAGCCGAGGACTTTCATATTTTATTCCATAAGCAAACCAGTTCCGTGCCGCTTCAATACGTCCACTACGAAGATATTTGACGGTAATATTTTCCATGGCCCGCACAAGTTTCATAGACGCCGCCAATTTCCAATAAAGGATTGCCGTTTCAACGTCTAGCGGTACACCCTTTCCAACTTCGTACATGCAGCCAATATTATTCGCAGAGGGTGGAGCACCGTGCTTCATTGCTTTTAAGTACCAATAAAGTGCTGTTGCAAAATCTTTAACTACGCCTTCTCCATTTTCGTAGCACATGCCCAGGGCGTGCTCTGCATTAGCCACGCCAACATTTTCGAGCTTTTTTCCGAACCCATCTACAGTTGAAGATTGAGAAGCTGCTTGTCTGAACAGTTTAATGGCTTCGGAAAGATTTGCCTTGACCCCATTACCTTGGCTTTTAAGGTCTCCTAAATTGTAAATTCCCTCAGCACTGCCCAATTTCGTAGCTTTTGCGTAGCAGATTGCTGCTATTTTATAATCTCCCGCCATTTTTAACTCGTTTCCTTCTCCACAGAGTGCAATTTCATTTAGCAGTCCTTGTGACATAATCTTTTTTTCGATTTCCCGCATTTGGGTGGGGAGACGGCCAGACCTGCGCTCTGATTTGTGTCTACTGTGACTACTGTCTAATTCTTCGAGGGAAAGTGCATTCGTTGGATCCAAATGTTCTTTCCTGGCCAGTCTGTTGATCACTATTAGGCATTGGTATTTTGCATCTTCAATTTTAGCTTTTCCAACAAATGTTGGCTCACAAATTAAAGCCAGCTCAAAGTATTTTAACGCTTTTTCATAATTTGCCAATCTCCAAAAGGCTGAAGCTAGAAGGTTGAAACTCTTCCACCACGTTGGACGCATCCGCAAAGCCCCTTTAGCGTCATCTTTGGCTTTTTTCAATTCTTTCTGTTTCAAAAAAGTCAGTGATCGATTATTGTACAGAGCTGCCAGGTCCAAAGGTGCTAATCCTTCTAGATAAATGGCTTCCGAGTAGAACTCAGCTGCCTCCCCGTAATTTTTTTGACGGTGCAATTCGTTCCCGCGAGTTTTCAAATCTTTTGCCGCCTGGCTGTTTTTTTCGTTGACGTAATTATTGGTGTTTTGTTTGTTTTGTAAAAGAGATGGGCTTTTCGCTTGCTGAATGTCAAAGTCGGATGCACCTAGAGAAACCAATGCATCCTAAATAGCTGTCCACATTTCTTTAAACTTGGCCTCGTCTATTGAAGATAGTACAGTATGAGCCAAAGTATTACGAATGCCTTTCAACACATCCAAGTTCTTATTTCGATCCGCGACGTCAATGTTTGAAATGGTTTCAGGGATTTGGCCCCAACATTTAATGGCGCGTGTAATGAGAAGTAAATCCCAATCTAAAATATTTCCAAAGTTCAAAGTTAGCTTTATTAAAGTGACAATAATGGGCCATTCAATTGCAATACAATTAAAATCAGCTAACATA
>JAAAYG020043523.1:0-12556 GCA_009936455.2 Tomocerus minor
GCGGGCCACAGTTTCGAAACCTTACCATACATTTTGATGGTGCCCTACTCAAAGTTGCTTAGCTTTGTAAGGACTACTTTCATTTTAAGTTTTATCAAAATTGCACAGGTAACAAGAATCCCAGCTGCCACCAACGGTCTTCTTTTTGGTTTTTCGAAGCACTGAAACTAACCCGGTTTATGTTTTCAAGGTACAAATACTGGTTCGGTTCACTCATAAATTATAAATCACCTATTTGGAAAACAATTGAGATATTATAGCGTAGGTACCTGTATAAAATTATATTAAGAGTGTCTATTCTATAAAAGGACATAAATATGGGATATACTTCGATATAAATTCCTTAAAAGCGTGGAAAAACTTGGACACCGAGGCACTTTTTCAATAATTTATTATAAAAATTCAATATGTCCACATAAGTTTTCATGTAAACACCACATGTTCATCTGCGGTGAAATGTTGCCTACGATGCAAAGGTTTAGCCGTTATATATTTTAATGTGGGTTTTCCAATAACTATACGTACCTATGCGGTGATTTCATGATTGATTCGCAAATGGATATAATAAAAACGAACTTTTAAATATTTAATGCAATGCAATATTGTAAAAGGATATGTAGTTGTCTGATTTGTTACCAAGAAGAAATGAATAATTACAAAATTTCTGCCGATTAGTGTTATAGCCATGAAACGACCTGTTTAAGAAACCCGAATAAAGTACGTCTCGGTAATCAATGGATGCGTATGTGACGCGACATTTCTATTTAACCCAATAATTAACTTTGTTTAACGCAAGTGACTCAAAGGTACGAAAATTTTCCAATTGATGACGTTTGAAATCATTAAGTTATTTTGAAAAAGTTCCGAAGACCTGCTCTTACGGCTTCGAGTCTCCCTAGTCTTACTTGCGTACGTACTTAAAAAGTGCACATACAGATAGGCCAATGCGCCCTTTTTGTGGACGTTCAAACTACGTACTCGTCAAAAGTTCTTTTTACCTGTAGAGTACGTACTTCGTATTCACTAATGACGTACTCCTGTCGACTCTTCGTAGTTTTATCAATGTTCTGTAAACTATTTAAGAAAAAATGTTCCAGTCCATGGAGTTTGTAAGTAATAGGGATCCAATCCCGGGAAATCTGTCCCGGGATGGATTTTTTCAAGCAAAATAATTTTTCTATCATTATTAAAAATGTATATACAATATTTTGAAGGAAATCAAATATTTTTTTGCAAAATGGTTAATATATATAGACACTGCTTTCAAAAATTAGAAAATCAGTTTTCATGCTAGAAAGCTGATTTTGAACAAAAGCGTTATTTCTTTGCAAATAAAGCGTTGTTTTTCAAATTTTCAAGCCACTATTTCAAAATTGCCATATCTCACAAACACATTACCTAGTATAATACAAGACAAAAAGCGCCGCAAAAGTTTTTTGCCTAATTTTTGTGAAAAACGAATTTCTAAGGTATATTGGATAGTCAGAAACCCTTCATACATGCTTTTTGGCCCCATACCCCAATTCGGGTTTTGAATTTCCCGGTCCTATTACTTCTGTAAAAATTGATGTATAGCATTGTTTGAATCTTCATCGTAATAGGATGGAAGCCTATCTAATTTATCTTTATGATAAAATGACCATACATCTAAAAAAAATCATGCAAAATGACATGTTTGCATTTGGAAACCAAGTAAGATAATGATAACGAAACATCATTGTAAAACTGTCATAATTTAAACATAATGTCTGTTACAAAATCTTAATTTAGGCCACGTACGAGAAAGGTACACAAATTTGAAGCTAGGGAACTAAACATTTATTAAAACAAACACAATAGGTAATTTGATGTCGGCTTGATGACGTTGTCCGCATTTAAGTGATTCTGCTCATTTGGAATAGGTTTCCTCACAGTCCTATGTACTCGGTTTAGATTTATTTACTGATATCCAATAATATTGGCAGTAAAACTATTAGCAGAACAGAATGTTTCTGTGTATTTGTATGCTGTCGAATGGAACTTACAAACAAAACATAAATTAATGATCGTTGAGTCTCACAGCAATGCTAAAAAACTACGGCACTAAGTGTATGCCGACATTAGTTTCAAAGACTTAAAGGTTTCCCTAGATCGGCAGTGGGATTTTAGTCCGTGCACGGTAGCTGTGTCACTTCATTCGTTTGAGAAAGCCAATAAAGAAATTAGAAATAGGTCCTCTAGCTCCAATTAGCAATTCAACAACTTCAGTATTGATTCCATATATATTGTGTAGATCCGGTGTACAGTTTTCATAAATACTTCTTTTTTCTAAATGAATCTATATACTATCCTTTCACGGCTCCTGAGCAATGGATTTCGAAATGTAATAATTCTGCTCTCATTCTCAGAAGTTCTCGTTTCTACCGACTTCTTAATGACTCTCACTGGAATCCACAGAGTGGAGGAGTTCAACCAATCAAGGAATTGTATTACAGAACATACGAAAACTCATTTCTTAACGTCCCTGTTTATGTTAAAATAATTACCATGGGATTTCCCATGTTAACGTCATACCTACGCCAACAATTGAACGTTGTGGTTCATTTGGGTCTTTTCCATGCATGGTTGGAACATTACAATAACCGAATGACTGACTGGATATATACTATGTGGAACCACAAGCAGCATTATTTAACATATTTAACATTAACACTTTGTTTCAAATTCATTTAAAAATATAATTATGCAAAAGTTAATTGAGTAAAAATATGACTAAAGAAGTGATTGCAAAATATTTAAATCCTTTCAATTCCTTGTCGTCACACCTTCATAGCCCGGCGACTACCTACTCAAACCAGTAGGAGTAGGAATTGTGTTAGGGCCTACTTTGTTTTTTTTAAAGGAAAGGCTACCACTACGAAAACGAAGATAGTTCTTAGGGAGTTACTAATGTAAACGTTGCTACAGTTAAAATTGCTTAAAGAAAAATCAACACAAACAAAAATTTGCGAAAGCACTCAAATGGGGGAGGGGGAAATCAAATGTCAAACGCGAAAATTGGCAATGTAGCAAGTCCTGAGGCATTCACAAACAAGTGCCAATGCAGCTTTGCGTGATTTGACCATAGACGTAGAAAGATAGACCAATCATCTGATTTTGTACAGAAAAATCATATGATAGGCGAAGGTAAAGCCGCGAAAGTGACTATGCGTTACTGTATGGGTGTAATTTGAATTACCTTCGCCCAACTAACGAGAACCAATGAGAACACAGTAAAATGACGTCTACATTTCTCAATTGTGGTCATTGACTTAACACAGAGGGAATGCACTATGATTACTCTAGCCTAGTATACTATACCTACCTGTATTATAACTCTATGGATTTGACTTGGCAGTCTTGCATCATAGATGTTTCAACAACTTGGCACTTTCGTAAGCGCTTGGCAGATGCGTCCAGCCTATCACGCAGCATAATTCAACTGCTCAATTCCGCCCTTTTTGGGAAAATAGCGAGACTAGGCAGAAGAGATAGTAGGGACCCCAGTGCAATACCCCAGTCCTAGGGTATTCGACAATAAGTACTAATCTCGTAGTCTGTAAAATTTTTACAGCTTTATATTCAAATGAGTGCGCACTCGATTTAATGTCTCTTTAATAACATATGCGGGTGAATTCAACCGAATGAACCCAACGGTCCTCTGCCGAATCAACCCATCCCATCACTACGTCCATCCTCATCATTCGACTAAGTTTGACCTCCGACCTCATCATACGTACACTAAGAATGTATTCTGCCACAGCTTACACATCATAACGTAGTGGCAATGGCTCTTCTTCTCTAAACATGTTGAACTCGTTATAGATTAGGCAGTGAGGTCGATCGAATTCAGATTGGGTCATAAAAAGTGAGCAGAATAGACTCGGTTGGTTGGAACGACCTTGGTAGTTTTGAATATGTTTTAGGCTTTACACAAGCATGGTGAGTCAAAACAGCCGAAAATTTGAACCGGTAATTTCTTCACTTCTCGGCCAATTTTTGGTTGGTAGTAAACCAGATTTTTTCGGCAGGGTTCGATTGGTAATTTGTATATGGAGTACGAATCAACCAGTACATAAATCAAATTAATTAAAAGTTTCCTTTATCGTGTTTTCAAAAAATATTTTTTTTTACAAAATTGACATCTGTAAGGCCCGTTCTCTGGTGTGTTATGTAATGCACTATCGGGAACAAATGAAGTAAGCATTTGCCACACCAATTGCATTTGCATTTTCTACAACATATCATGCGTTCTTCTATGCGCCTTCAGTTGCTCAGGCTGTCTAAGCGATTTTTTGCACAAACTGCAGTTGTATGGTTTTTCTCCCGTGTGGATATTTATATGAAATATCAAACTGTTTGAATGTGAAAAAGATTTTTCACACAATTGGCAGTTGAAAGGTTTTTCCCCCGTGTGGACCCTTTCATGACTTCTCCGGGTAAAACCATCTGAAAACATTTTTCCGCAGAAATTGCATCTGCAAGTTTTTTCTCCAGTGTGCGTTCTTATATGTACTATCAAGTGACCCTGCCGTGCAAATTCTTTTCTGCACAAACTGCATTTGTAGGTTTTTTCTCCAGTGTGTACTTTTTCATGTTGTTTCAGGTGACCAGATTCCGAAAAGAGTTTTCCACAAAACTTGCATCTGTAAGGTTTTTCTCCAGTGTGTACTCTTTCATGTTTTTTCAGGGAACCAGATTCCGAAAAGAATTTTTCACAGAACTTGCATTTGTAGGGTTTTTCTCCAGTGTGTACTCTTTCATGTTTTTTCAGGGAACCAGATTCCGAAAAGAAATTTCCACAAGACTTGCATTTGTAAGGCTTTTCTCTGGTGTGACTTCTTAGATGTGCTCTCAAATTGCTAGGCTGTCCAAATGATTTTTCGCAAAAATTGCATTTGTACGGCTTTTCTCCTGTGTGAACATTTATATGATATGCCAAACTATTTGAATGTGAAAAGGATTTGTCGCACAATTCGCATTTGAAACGTTTTTCTGCGCTATGTACTGTATTTTTATGGGATCTTAAATCATTTAATCGTAAAAAGAATTTGTCGCACAATTCGCACTTGAAAGGCTTTTCACCACTGTGTACTGTTTGATGAGATTTTAAATTATTCGATCGTGAAAAGTATTTGTTGCACAATTTGCATTTATAAGGTTTTTCTCCGCTGTGTACTGTTTGATGTGATTTTAAATTATTCAGCCTTAAAAATGATTTGTCGCATATTTGACATTTAAAAGGTTTTTCTTTGGTGTGCACTATTTCGTGTCTTCTCAAGGCAGACGGAAATGAAAACTGTTTGAAGCACACATTGCATTTATGTGCCTTTTCTTTTTTGCACTCTTCAGTATGAGTCTTTTGCCAATCACTTTTTATCAGCAGTTTCGCCCGTTGAAATGGTAATCTCTTCAAAATTATTTTTGGTTGCCCAGCAAGGGAATGTGCAACAATTTTTTTCTTGAGAATTCCTTCCGTGTTTTTCCCATTTTTTAAAATCATAATAGTCTTCCAATGAAAGCTGAATAGTTAAAACATAATTTAATAATCATTACAGATTACTAATATAACAAAAATAACACCTGAATAGAAAATATGTAACCAACAAGTGGATTACGAAAAATTATTTTTGAATACACGGCTTTGACTATAAAGATTATTAAAAAACATCACCTACCGTAAATTTGGAAAATCCTTCAATATATTTTCTATTGCACTGCAGCCAAGCCGTTGTAGACAAATCACCAACTGCCTATTGAATAATGAATTTAAATCATGGAAAATATTATAGAATTAATTTATTACTCCGTGTTATGGAAACACAGATAATAGAATGATTCTCAAATTATTTTCTTGCAATTTCACTACTGTAAACGACTACATTGGAATAAGCAACAAAGTATTATGCGTCCCATAAGTAAATTGACATTACAGTTACAGTGGTTAGATAGATAAAACGAAATTCCTTCGTCGCAAACGATTCGCATTCTTGAAAAATAAATAATACATCTTGTGTGATGAAAATAAAAAAGGTATCTCAATATGAAAAGCACAAAAAAGGTTCAATAAAGATAATAAAATATTATAATATTTAAAATGATAAATAACCTGTTGCTTTCGATGGAGTGTGAATTACAATGATCAAATGTTTGATTGTACATTATTTCCATATTTGTCACCTTTTCGAAAGTTTATATACATAAAGTTGTAGTTACATGTATTTAAATGTTAGTATGTAGTTAACATGTGTCGAATGAATAATTATTTGAAAATAATTATTTAGAACGGATGAGAAAGCTATACATTTTTCGACAGCTATTTTGAGGTGTGTGTATTTTTATTTGTTGACTTTCCAGACAACCTGTTGTTTACTATTTCTTTTGGCGGGGATCCTTTCCCTCATTTCGTTTTAAACTTGAGAAATGGGATTCCTTGTGGAATGGTAGATTCAAAAGAAATCCTAAAATTCTAAATGAGGAAACATTATGCAAGTACCTACTGTATTGCTTTTCTGAACTTCGAAGTGGGGACATGAACATTAGTAAGATCAAGTTATGTTTCCTTTATAAATATCTGCTGTCAATTGGTTGGTAATTGGAAATTGGAATAAAGATGCTATACATTAAAATTTGTATTAATAAAAATTATATTTATCGGACCATACGAATCAACAAATACATTAAGTTACTTAATTAAAGGCTTCCTTATCGTGTTCTCCAAGCAAAATTACCAGATGTTGCAAAAGATTTGTCATATTTATAAGGGCGTTTCCCGGTGTGTGTTCTGCAATGCACTAGCAGGTACGAATGATTACGAAAGCATTTGCCACAGAAATTGCATTTTAAAGTATTTTCCCCAGTAAGCGTTCTTCTTTGTATTTCCAATAGAAACGCTGCATAAAAGATTTTTTTCACAAACTGTAATTGTGCGGCTTTTCTCTGTTGTGGCCATTTACGTGAAATACCAAACTACTTGAATGTGAAAGATTTGTCACACAGTGGATAATGAAAGGTTTCTCCTGTGTGCACTCTGAAATAATGCATAATCAGCAAATGGTTTTTATGCATACTCTTCCTTGCGGTAATGCCTTAAAGGATTTCTGTATAGTGTTTTCGTTGATGGTTTGTCAAATCAGTGAGTTTTGCAAAATATATGCCACACAATTGTCAATTGCACTTGTAAGGCAGTTCTCCGGCATGTGCTCTGTAATGAACTACCACGCACAAACGATCTGCAAAACATTTGTCACACCAATTAACTGCATTTGTGGGGCCTTTCTCCCGTGTGTATATTGGTATGTAATGCAAAGCTTCTTGAATGGGAAAAAGATTTGTCACACGTTGCCATTTGAAAGGCTTTTCTCTAGTGTGTACTCTTTGATGATTTCTCAGGTAACGAGCATTTGAAAACCGTTTTCCCACTTGTGCACTCTTCTCAACTGTTTAAATGCTTTCTGCCCCAATTGCATTTGCAGGGCTTTTCTTTTCTCCCGTGTGGGTATTTAAATGAGATGTCAACCTATATGATCGTGAAAAAGATTTTTTGCACAATTGACATTTGAAAGGCTTTTCTCTAGTGTGTACTCTTTCGTGTCTTTTTAGATTACTAGCTTGTGAAAACAGTTTTCCACAGAAATTGCATTTGCTGGTTTTTTCCGCAGTGTGTGTTCCTATGTGCCGTTTCAAATTGCTCAGCAACGTAAATGCTGTTCTGCACAAACTGCATTTGTAGGGCTTTTCTCCAGTGTGGCTTCTGATATGCACATTCAATTGATACTGACTTGTACATCCCTTTCTGCACACATTGCATTCGTATGGCTTTTCTCCAGTGTGAAAAATCATATGATATCCCAAACCATTTGACTCTGCAAACGATTTGTCACACAGTTGGCATTTGAATTTCTTTTCTCCAGTGTGCACTCTTTCATGCGATTTTAAATTTGTCAAGTCTGAAAAAGATTTGTCACACAGTTGGCATTTGAAAGGTTTTTCTCCAGTGTGCAATCTTTCATGTGTTTTTAAATTACCTAAGTGTGAAAAAGATTTGTCACACAATTGACACTTGAAAGGTTTTTCTTTGCTATGGACTTTTTTATGAGATTTTAAGCTACTCACATTTATAAATGACTTGTCGCATACTTGGCATTTATAAGGTTTTTCTCCAGTGTGCATTCTTTTGTGTATTCTCAAGCCAGAATTGCTTGAAAACCGTTTGAAGCATATATAGCATTTGTACGGCTTTTCTCCCGTGTGGAAATTTATATGAAATGCCAAACTATTTGATTGTGAAAAAGATTTGTCACACAGTTTGCATTTGAATTTCTTTTCTCCAGTGTGCACTTTTTCATGTGATTGTAAATAATTCAAGCGTGAAAAATATTTGCCACACAATTCACACTTGAAAGGTTTTTCTTCGCTGTGGACATTTTGATGAGATTTTAAATGAACCAATTGTGTAAAAGATTTGTTGCATACTTGGCATTTATAAGGTTTTTCTCTAGTGTGCATTCTTTCGTGTATTCTCAACCCAGATTTGTGTGAAAACCGTTCGAAGCAAATATAACATTTGTACGGCTTTTCTCCCGTGTGGACATTTATATGAAATGCCAAAGTAGTTGAATGTGAAAAAGATTTGTCACACAGTTGGCATTTAAATTTCTTTTCTCTAGTGTGCACTTTTTCATGTGAGTGTAAATTATGTAAGCGTGAAAAAGATTTGTCACAGAATTCACACTTAAAAGGTTTTTCTTTGCTATGGACTTTTTTATGAGATTTTAAGCTACTCACATTTATAAATGACTTGTCGCATACTTGGCATTTATAAGGTTTTTCTCCAGTGTGCATTCTTTTGTGTATTCTCAAGCCAGAATTGCTTGAAAACCGTTTGAAGCATATATAGCATTTGTACGGCTTTTCTCCCGTGTGGAAATTTATATGAAATGCCAAACTATTTGATTGTGAAAAAGATTTGTCACACAGTTTGCATTTGAATTTCTTTTCTCCAGTGTGCACTTTTTCATGTGATTGTAAATAATTCAAGCGTGAAAAATATTTGCCACACAATTCACACTTGAAAGGTTTTTCTTCGCTGTGGACATTTTGATGAGATTTTAAATGAACCAATTGTGTAAAAGATTTGTTGCATACTTGGCATTTATAAGGTTTTTCTCTAGTGTGCATTCTTTCGTGTATTCTCAACCCAGATTTGTGTGAAAACCGTTCGAAGCAAATATAACATTTGTACGGCTTTTCTCCCGTGTGGACATTTATATGAAATGCCAAAGTAGTTGAATGTGAAAAAGATTTGTCACACAGTTGGCATTTAAATTTCTTTTCTCTAGTGTGCACTTTTTCATGCGAGTGTAAATTATGTAAGCGTGAAAAAGATTTGTCACAGAATTCACACTTAAAAGGTTTTTCTTCGCTGTGGACTTTTTTATGAGATTTTAAGTTACTCAATTGTGTAAAGGATTTGTCGCACAGTTGACATTTGAAAGGTTTTTCTCCAGTGTGCACTCTTTCGTGATTTCTCAAGGCGGACGTGGACGAAAAATGTTTGTCGCACACATTACATTTGCGAGGCTTTACATTTTTGTGATCTTCAGTGTGTGTCTTTTGACATCCATTTATTTTCACAAGTTTCCTTACTTTATTTTCAGGGGAAATCTCTTTCTCTATTTGAAATGGTAATTTCTTCAAAATTATTTTTGGTTGCCAAGCAGTGGAACCTTCAATAATTTTTTTCTGCAGAGAATCCTCATTTTCACCATTTTTTAAAACTAGGAAAGCCTTCCAATCAAACCTGGATAAAATATTACATCATCTAATTAATTAATAATTTATGCAAGTAATATGTCTTTTAAATTCCCGTCGCTAACCAGTAATTTCCATTGAACTATTTTTGAGTACACGGCTTCGGTTATTAATGTTATTAAATATTATTACCTACCGTAAACTTGGAAAATCCTTCAATATATTTTCCATTGCACTGCAGCCAAGCCGTTGTAGCCGAATCACCAACCGTCTATTGAACAATAAATTTAAAACCCGGTTTAAAACAGAATTAGTTTATTAAGCCATATTTTGCTAACGCAGATAATAATAATATGCTTATCGAATTATTTCCATGCAATTTGACTACTGTAAATTAAAGACTACTTTTCAAGAAGTAACAAAATGTTATGCTCCTCATAAGTAAATTAATATTTCAGTGGACAGACAACATAAATTGAAGTTTTTTCGCCTCCGTTCGTTTTCTTGAAAATGAATAATGCGTCTTTTTCGACAAAAAGGAAAGTGTGTCAATATGAAGAGCACAAACGAGGTTGAATTAGGTTGATAAAATATTTTGCAACATAAAACGATAAATTACCTATTGCTTTCGATAGAATTTGCATTGCAATAATGGAGCTTTTGACTGTACAATTCTTCCATGTTTGCAGCCTTTTTGATAGTTTATATATTTAACTGTTAGTATATGTAGTTAATATGCGTCGAATTAATAATGATTTGAATATTCTTGATGTATTTAGGACAGACGAGAGAACTAAACATTTTTCAACAACAATCTGGAGGGCGTGTAACTGTAGTGTACACATCTTATTTGTTGACTTTGCAAACAAAATTACCACCTGTTGTTTACTCATTTCGTTTGGCGGGGGTCCTTTCCCTCGCTACGTTTTAACCTTGACAAATAGGATTCCTTGTCGAAAGGGAGATGTAATGTATGTAGGGAATGTAATTTATTTTAAAGCGATTAACAACACAGTTTTGTTAAACGTGTTGTTTAATTAACAAAAAAATCTGAATACACTGACGTACTTATCAAATTCATAGGCATTAGTTGGTGGATCAGGACAAGTTTGTGGGGAGGTCAAAAAGGCATTTGTAATGTAAATTGAATACTTAAATAGACTTGTAAAGTTTATAAAGCTAAACAGGATGATATTCATGACAAAATTGTAACTTTTACATGAACATGTGAAATTAATCAAAATTTATCTTATTAACGAGTTCAGTAATAACGTTCGACTAATGTAATTAAAAATATGCGAAAACTGTACGACCTTCTGTAGGAAAAAAGGGCAACCGGTCATAACACCAAGACAGGACGGGGATTCAGCGGCACCACTATTTTATTTATATTAACATACAAAGGAACAAGCAAAGTACATCAATGGAATTTAATTAAGGGCCTTTTTTACCGTGTTTTCTTAGATGTCTTGCAGAATTACCAGAAGTTTCAAAACGCTCATCACAAAATTGACACTTTGTGTGTAAATGCTTTTCTGCACAAATTACAATTGAAAGGATTTTGTGCAGTGTGTACTTTTTCATGTTTCTTCAGTTGACCAGCCTCTGAAAACATTTTCCCACAGATTTTGCATTTGTTAGTTTTTTCTCTTGTGTGTACTCTTCCATACACTTTAAAATGATCCTGACGTGTAAAAACTTTTTTGCACAAACTGCATTTATAAGGGAAAAGGGAAGTTGGGGAAAAACCTTATAACTGCAATTTATGCAAAAACGGTTTTCACAGGCTTGCCACCTGAAAACACATGAAATGATTCACCCTGGAGAAAGGCCTTACATATGGAACGTATGGAATGTGTAGAGGTATATGCAGGAAACATTTTTGAACTCTCAGAATTCGGGCCGTTTCATAAATGACGGAGTTATTTTGTTGTTTGGGTTGTGGTCCCATTCACTACTAAGCTACAAACCGTTTTATAAATGGCAAAGTTATGTTATTTATTGTGTTTTTGCTTGGATTTCATTCACTATAACTTCACATTTTGAAATTTGCTTGCGGTTTATTTACGTTTAACATTTGGAAAATTTGCTTGGATTTTATTTGAGGCAAAGTAGTGTTTTATGTAAGAAATATTATTTATAAAATTCGAGCTTTCGACGTCAGACTGATGTCTTCCTTAGGAAAATTACAAATATTGTAACTCAAATGAAAAAATTGTTGGAAAGCTCTTTCTTACTATTTTCGAACAATTTTTTCATTTGAAGTATAATATTTGTAATTTTCCTAAGGAAGGCATCAGTTTGATGTCGAAAAGCTAGAATTTTGTAAATAATAAATTATCTATAACCGGCTAACGTGAAAAATGTTCTTTTACTAATGACACGGTTGAAATATTTCAGATTTTAAAAATAAATAAGTGAAAATATTTCAAAGTTACGTATTGGAATTTTTGTATTCCGTAGTGAATACAAAAAGGCTAAAGATGAGTTTTCCAATGATGGTCCTTCCTTTGATGGCTACGATTTCTGACAGTTACACAATTCCTCTGCTTGTAATAAAACACGCTCTCACAGCGCACAGCGATGATTCTCTTCTGTGCAGTGCAAGTGTGGTGGGTCCAGCTAGGAAGGAAGGCTGGAAGTTTTACTTTTAAGATAGGCCGATGTAATGCTGCTCTTCTGTACAGTACAGTGAGTGTGGAGCCCACAGGTGAACTTACATACTTCCTTTATACATACAAATACGTACCATACACATACCATACCATAAAATTAAGCATTTTGA
>JAAAYG020043545.1:0-12552 GCA_009936455.2 Tomocerus minor
TAAAGAATTTCATAACACCCACGCGCGCACCCTTAAAGAATTTCATAACACCCACGCGCGCACCCTTAAAGAATTTCATAACACCCACGCGCGCACCCTTAAAGAATTTCGTAACACCTACGCGCGCACCCTTAAAGAATTTCATAACACCCACGCACCCTTAACAATAAATTAATCAGAGGAGTACATTAGTTGATCCCAAGTTGAATATTTCGGAGTTCAGTTCCAGAAAACTCCAAAAATACTATCGCATCGGGCTTCGGTTGGCTTCGCTTTGGTGGTCGGGTACCTTCACATCGGGCGTCGGTTGCCTTCGCTTTGGTGATCGGGTACCTTCACATCGGGCGTCGGTTGCCTTCGCTTTGGTGGTCGGGTACCTTCACATCGGGCGTCGGTTGCCTCCCGTTATTTGTCTGGTGCCTTTGTCTCGGGCGTCGGTTGCTTTTGGGGGTTGTTGTTTTGTGTGGGGGGAGGGGTTGAGGGAGTTTTCCCCGGATGGGTTCATCACATTTGGGGATGATGTTAAATCGAGGCGCTAGGCTTTGGCGCCAACCTCCCAGTCTTAGGCGCTAGGCGCCAACCTCCTAAGCGCTAGGCGCAAACTTCCTAAGCGCTAGGCGCAAACTTCCTAAGCGCTAGGCGCCAACTTCCTAAGCGCTAGGCGCCAACCTCCTAAGCGCTAGGCGCTAACCTCCTAAGCGCTAACCTCCTAAGCGCTAGGCGCCAACCTACTTCTCATTTGAGTCACTCTAGTTCGTCAGTAAATGCCGAAAAACTTATGTGGCTGACAAAGCAAAGTCGGATCAGGGCAACATGTAGTTTTTGTGTGTCGGATCCAGTGGCGTAGGAAAGATATGGGCTGGTGTGCATTGCCCACATGCAAAATTGATTGGGTTGCGTCTGAGTGTGTAGTGCTTGTGTTTTTGCGGTGTGTAATATTGTCCAGTGCCCACAAACTCAATCACCTAACTACGCCACTGGTGTTCTGACTCCTTCCATGCATTAACAAAAAAGTTAACTCGGGGTCAAGAGGTCATAGAAAATTTTAATTTGCGGATTCACTTCCGCAGTAGAAATACCTTTTTTTTGAGCCATCTCCGGATGTTCTACGATCAGGGATGGCAAAATGCATAGACTTACCATACACGGGCACGTATAACTGTATATTATGCGTCAATAATGTTGATATTTGGTTATTATTATTTTTTGCAGTTATTGTGCTGTAACTTGAATGAGATTATGAACGGAGAATGCAGAAGGCATTTTTATATGCATTAGGCTTTTAAAGTGTGTAAAAGTACTGTATTTTGTCAATTATAGCTATTTATTTTTCATTTCCCATAGCGTTTTTTCATTTCCCGGAAATTTCCCACTTTTCCCATATTTCCCACTTTTCCCATGTGCCTATCAAAATGGGGTGGGAAATGGGAAAATCCGAAACCATGATTTTTGCACACTTTTAATATATTTTTCTCGGGGTATGGGGGTCAAGCTTCATCCCCCAAAACCCGGTGGCAACAAATATCAAAAAGTCATTTACCACTTGATAGACATGGACATATTCAGAGTGGATGATACAATGGAAGTTTGAATTCCCAATAATCTTTGTGATGGCCATTCCAGAAAAGAAAACGGTGACCTTAAAGAATAAAAAATTGAACGTTTTCTTCCTGTTCATTATAAATTAGGTGATTCTGTCGTAAGTAGTATTATAATAGAAAGGGCATACCAATTCCGAGGTGAGTTTTAAAGGTGGCACATGATAAATTTGATTAATAATCGTGGAAAGCAACAAGGCCAGGAATACTGCAAGGGTAAAACACTGAAATTTGGAAATATAAACTTTATTTTGAACCAATACGCCCACTGCCATCATTTCAGCAAGTTCTTTGATTGACATTAGAAGGATGAAGACTATGCCTAAATAGAAATATAACATTTCTCTGAGGACAGTTGTGTTATATTCTTCGGCCGTCTGAAGCTCCAAATTGAATTTTGGGGCAGTTTTCGTCGAAATCCTCCACGCACTGAACATAGACAGCAAATATAAAATAATCTACAAAAGGTATCAAAATTTCGTTACAAAAACAAGCTATACAAAATGATTCCTTTGTGATTGCAAATATCACACCTGCATCCACGAAATGGTCCTCATGACGCCTTTCATTTTTCTCAATTTCAGCTCCACAAAAACTTTTACAAGCGGATGTCGCAAAACTGGTTCATAAAGTTCAGACGACATAACTACCAATTGTCCAAGATTAACCATTTCAGGGTAACAATTTTCTTGATAATCATTATTGCCCATAAGTGGATCGCATTCTTCATCGTGTATGATTTTATGATCTGGTTCATCTACGTCGGGCGGATGTCCTATTATGTTTCTAAAAGGACATTAAAGTTTAGCCCTCCCAATAAATGAACCAAAAGTACGTCCAAAAATAATTGCTAATGAAAAACTCTCTGAAGCCCCAATTTCTCTACTCTTTTAGATGATAACAGGAGGCCTCGAACGGTTTTTTATTAGCATTAATTTATGAAACTACTGCACACGTTTAAATGTTTTTCGTATTTACCGGAAATCCATTGAGAGCTTAAAGTTATCGCTAGATATATCACCTACAACATTAATATTTTGATCCAATAAATACTTCAGTACAGGGAAATTACAAAAATACAAATACATCCAGTCCAGTGGACTTAATTTTTTCTCATTTCTGAAATATCAAAATTTTAAAATGGGAGTTAAAATGTTTTTGCACTAACAATAAAAATAATTCATGTACTTACTTTACATGGACTTTGGCCCCTTGTTTGAGTAACTCGATACTAAGTGGAGTGGCCTGATTTATGATAGCGAGATGTAAAGCCGTGTTCTTCTGTGAATCAGCAGCATCCAAAATGTCATTCATCTTCCCCAATTTTCGAGCTTTGTTTAGAATTATGTAAATACAAGAGATCTGACTCTCCACCAAAGATTCCTCATGACAAACTGATAAAACATAGCGGTGTATTTAGTTTTGAAGAATAAACATTTAAAGTAAACAACAACATCAGTTCATGTTTATAGTCAAAAGTAAATCACCTTTACGTACGGCGATGTGTAATAACGTCCTTTGACTTTTGTTAACTTGTTTCAGTATACAACCGCCAGCATTTATAAATTCTTCCAACTTTTCCTCCAAAATTTTAGCCTTGCCTTCAGTAGCTGCATCACAAGCTTGTTTAAAAATCATTTCTTCATAAGAACACCCGGTGGAATCTGTAGAGTCGTCACTGCACGACTTTTTTGCTTCTTCGCTAGCTAATTATTTAGTCATAAATATTTAATCAAAAATAATAATATAGTTTCACCCCAGCATTAAATTGGTCTATATTTTCGAACAGATTCTTTTATTCCCGATAACATTTGTTAAACATGTGGAAGTAGCTTCAGTAGTCTGACTGCTTTCCATGGTCTGGGAAAGACATCCAGATCTTAAATCTTGGTTTTGCCCACGTTATATATTGAGGTGTTACGTCGATGAAATTGGCTACTACATGTGTATCTTTTACGGTTCATTCATCCATATGGATGGAAAAAAATGGGAAAAAAATTATGCAAAATGGAATGTATCTAAATTCGATTCATTAATAAATGCTCATAAAAAACGCTCTGAGGCCTCGTGTTACCTTGTAAATCAGTAGGAAAATTGGGTCCACAAGGGTTTTTTATCACTATTTATTACTAAACCGACTTTATGTATTTTCTTTTAAAATAGAAATTTGATGGGCATGCTTTTCATTTCTAAAGTATTGTAAATCTCCAACCTTTGCAAATTTCATCGGAATTTTTTGGCGTTTTCATAAAATCTCTTATTGGAATAACTGCCTCTTCATTTCCAGATAGATAAAAGCAAATGAAAAACTTTTTCCAGTCATAAGTAAAACTTTCATTGGTCTCTGATAGTAACCAGTTGTAAAACCGCCGTTTTCTTTCGTAAGTTGATCCTTGAGATTCCTAAAAAATTAGAAATAAGGTTTATGGATCTTTTCGTATTTGAAACATATTAATTTAATTTTGAGTCTGAAAAGTCAAAAATAATCTAATTTCTATATTTACCTTAAATTGTTCAAGTTTTCGAAGTGATTTAGGAAAGTTTTCTTGAATACAATTAATCAAAGAATCAAACTCTGGTGTACTTCGTAGGATAAGCTCTACGTGCTCCATCGTCTCTCACTAATCTAACTTATAATGTGGATTTTTACGTCGTAACCCGTCCTCTCAATTATTTGTAAATTCCGACGAACAAAAATTGACATTAAAACAGCAAGGTAATAAAGATTTTACAGGACAGCAGATATAGTGATAAGATATAGTAGATATAAATACATGTACTTATATTCAACATATAATCATAATTTTTACAATGCTGACAATGGCTTAAATCAAATTTCCATGTACACATCTGGGTTTAGATAAGGACTAAGTGCAGTAAACAATACAAGATATAATTACATTAACATAAATAAAAAATCGAACATAAAATAATGGAAAGTTATTTCTGTGGATAGTTTGATGGATGTTACTTATCTGTTGTGGTATTGTCTATAATTCGACTAACTATCACGGGCGTATCCAGGGGCATAATGACTGGATTCTCCTTCCCATACATGCCAACAAAAATATTACCTATACCAAATATACTATATAAATGTATAAAAAATAAACTAAATGTACCAATATTACCAAAAATAAAACGGAATGCGCAAAACAGTTATTCCCGATTTATAATAATATTCTTAAATAGTGAAGCCCTCCAAATTAATTTCCTGGCTACACCCTTGATAATGTGCATTGTGTAGTTGATATATATTCATCATAACATTTTACACAGCCACTGGTAAAATTACGTGGCATTTTTATTATTACTGAGCAAATCCAGTGTAAGAGAATTCAAACAGATATGGCGGTAGCCACTGCAAAATGGCCAAATAGTCGAAAAGACGCCGTTTTGTATTTTTCCTCCCAAAAAGGCAACCTTTTTATGCCCCATCATTTATGTTATTGCTTTATCATTTATTTCCCACTCAATTTTTCTATTTCTCATTTTCCCAATCATTTTCAGTCTTCCCTTTTCACTTTTCTCATTACGAAATGCGGAATTTCCTACTAGTGCTATTTCCAAAACGAAACCATGATGAAGATGCTTTCGAAAAATGTGAAGATTATAATGGTGTTGGTAATGAAATGTTATTTAATATTTTTTACATATGCGAATATAGTGTATGTTTTTCTAGACTGAAGAGTATTTTATGGAAAATTTTTATGCACACAAAAATCCACCATCAACTCCAAGCAATTCCCCTGTCATCATTGTTGCCATTCCAGACAGTAAAAACAAAGTAGTGTTGACAATGTCATCCATGGGAATAATAAATTGTCCCATTGGCAGTCTGTCGGAATAGCTTTTCATCAAATCTGGAGTTAAGCCTTTCATCACAGTTCGAAGCATGTCCGTTTCAATGCCTCCAGGATTTATTGAATTCACTCGGATTTTATGAGGACCTAATGCAACAGCCATATTCTTGGTCATCATGTCCAGCGCCGCCTTTGATGTAGTATATCCTGGACAGTTCAAAGCTGCTCGCTTACCTGCCTAAAAACATTCACAAAATCAATGCAAAAATCAGAAGTGATCCTGATCACTAAGATGTCTAATTGAAAAGTCAGAAATTTTAAAATGGGTAGAAAAGTTTAAATTGCAATAGATGAATTAAGAATCCAGTTTATATAATATTTTGACATACAACTGAGGATACGTTGACAATAGATCCTCCCTTTCCAGCTTCAATCATTTTCTGTGCAACAACTTGGCTGACATTAACGACTGCTTTCAAATTTACGTTCAGTATTCTACAATGGAGAGACAAAATATTATTTTCACAGTTGTATATTTATTTTATTCCACGAATTATGATTATTTCTTATAATTATTAATAAATCTTCTCTTCAGATTTAGTTTTAGATTTTCTACGAATTGAATTAAAGATAAAAATTCAAATTTTACAGTTTGGAAATTTAATTAAAAATTTTAGTGGTAGTCTGTGAAAGAATATCAATTTTTACCTGTCGAGATTTTCAGAATTCATCGTCATGAAATCTTCGGTCTGGTAAATTCCTGCATTATTTATTAGTCCATCGAACAATCCAAGTTTGGATATCTCCGTTCTCGTTGCAGTCCAATCGCCAATATCTACGCAAATAGTAGCAATACCTGTACATTCTTTTTCTAGAGACATCAAATTTTCTTTGGTTTGGGACAAAGCAGTAACTTTTGCTCCATATTCGTGTAATCTAACACAAAGTGCTCGGCCAATGCCTGGAAAAAAAGCATTTCAGCTTTACTTATATAATGAAAATAAAATAATTTTGAAAAATTAAATTTCATTGCACCTCGACCAGCCCCTGTGACCAAAACGTTCTTTCCAGTCAAATAATCTTTTAAAGACATTTTTTTAACGTAGTAGTTTTGAGTATGTACCGATAGCTTAGAAACTATTGTGTGAATGTGAATGTCTGAGAAAAACTACACTGGTGCTCTCAATAAATGAGAAAATATCAATTACGCGCATATGTAATTATCAATGGAAGTTTGATAATGACCTTATGGCAATGCTGCATGCCAGTTAAATAAAATGTACTGATTATGAGCTACACATTTTAAGAGGACGCAATCACGTAGACATGAATCTGCAAAGTTGATCATGAAACCGAAACTTTTTACTTCCAACTCAACAATTTCCGGGATTGCAAATAAAGAGACACAGTAGTGCAATAGTTAAAGCTCGAAACAATTACTGTAGCTGATATAGTTTTTGAAGCCCACAAGTTTGCCATCAGCGTGGCCATGTAACGATCTTTTATCGAAGAGAGATAATTCATAACATTGTTCGCAAAGTCATTGAAAAATCTGTAATTGATAAAAATGCATTGATGACAAATATATTTGACTTGTATTGGCTTTATTTAATGTCCATGACATTTTTTATATATTACCTTTTTCCATTTATTAATTGATGCTGGATGCTTTTATTCTGTGAGAGTTTCTTTAATGGATTTGATGAATTCTAGTTTCAAGAAATCATTATTGAGAATTAAAGTCATTATATTCAATGAAAAAAGTTCATTACTGTCATGCTAGTACAAACTTGATGCTATTAAAGTAATAACATATTTTAATTTTAATGAATAATGATAGGTTCTCATTCTACACTTCTCAGTACAATGGCAGGTTTATATATGAGATAATAGTAGATTCATGTTTTACATATGTGATAGCGATATGCCGTGCTTTTGATTTAGAGATGAAAATTGCGCTACATTTTTTTCCATTACGAACAGCTCTGCTAATACACTGCCACAACTCTGAAAGAGTTGTGCTTAGGCGATACATAATTACATTTTCTATGGATTGGAAGGTTAACCCCATTGCATAGCCAACTGTAGCTATCACAATTCTGATCGGAGAGTTTTCCTCCAGGATATTGGATATATATACTATGTTGTTTAGTCGTCTCTTCTGTAGCCGAGCTAAAATAATTTATTGTAGCTAGTCCTTTCATTTTTGTTGTTGCAAACAGTTAAACTTCGGTTACAAATTTTACAACATGGCAATTTACACGACAACCTGGAATTTACAGGTGTTATAATATATGTGTCTAGGATGAACTGATCTAAAATGCCGAAATAAGTATTCATCTTAATCTTTACTGTATACAAATAGTGAAAATTCTGTCCTTAAATTATAATTAATTTTATTAGACTTAAAACATAGTTTTTTATTCTATTTTCTATTCGTTTTCTTATGTTTGATAGAATACATGAGGGAGCTACATAAATAATAAATATAAAACCTTTTCCCGACTTGTCTGTTAGAATTCCAAGGATATAATAGTGATTTGTATAAGCAAACAAACATAAATAATTGATAGTATTCATTATGTCAACGTAAACAATTTATTTATGGGAACATTAATAATATCGCCATGAATAAAAGGCATAATAGGTATGTACCATGGTTAATCTTGTGGTGTTAGTTAGGTTTAGGCATACAGTTACACTCAGCGTGGAATAGATGTTTCATTCGTGCAAATACAAATTCAGATACAGGAATACTTATTCCATGTCTTTCTGACTTTTTTTGACAAGAGAACAATCGGACCTATGCGTGGTTTATAAAAAAAATCATGGGCTACTACTCTATAGATTAATTAAGTCTAAGTCCATCAGCTCAATTCATAATTTATTGATAATTTCAACTTTACATTAACTAAAAGGGTTTAAATAATGAGTCAGGAATATATCAGATAATTTCAGACAACTGCTAAGCAATATTAAGTTTTTTGTACAATTGTATATGTAGATTGGGATTTAGTGATATAAAGCATTATTATTTCAAAAAAACATGTGTTCATCCAAAAGATTCACCTTTAATTTATATTCTATTAGGAGTTAATATAAGGACTGATCCACAAAACCAAAGAAAATTAAAAGATATTCTTTTGCCTTTTGTCTATAATTGCAAAAATTGCTATTATGGATATAATCATTATGTGAAAGTGTTTTGTTTCAAAACTATTTCGCTTGAGTTAGTGTGTTTCTGAACGGACTGTAGGAGCCTTAATTTGAAACATTTCCAAAACTTATTGGATGAATTGTAAGAGGAGTCAGGTGAGTACACGATACCTAGGTATCTTACATATTTATACTACATACATATACATACGATACCTAGGTGCCCCGGATCCCGGAATCTTCGCAACATAAATCTTCACAACCGGGGGTAATGGCGAACATCGCGAGAGTGAAACTTCACAACCAGAATGTGAAAATTCCCAACCAGCAAGTGAAATCACTATTTCCAAATTTTTACCTAACGTAGGTAACCTAAAAAAATTCAAAAAACTCCAATTTAGACAATTCATCTTAGTACACTTACCCGTCCACTCTCTAGTTTAAAAGATTTATTTTCTGGTTGTGACGTTTTAATTGTGGAAATTCCATATACCAGATTCCCCAGTTAAGTAACATTATCATTATTTTCAAGATTATTTTCAAGATTGACTACCGAGGACTTTAAAAATGCATGTTTCGTTCATCTACTGGACTGTGCTTCTCGCCAGTCGAATCTGTCACGGGTGGGAATTGAGAAATGTGGCAACTTTGGAAAAAGATTGCTATATCAGACTTATTTTTCAGAAAACCACTTTCAGTGATACACTTGGAGATGCAATAATTAATCAAATGCAACAGATTGACATCCCTTTCACATTCACAAAATTGAAGAAACAGAGAAATATTGAACTGTGTAAAGAAAATTGGGTATATCGTGACGGCGGACCTGACGGCATTCGAGACTGCATGAAGAGCTTGGTCGAAGAGAATTTGAAACCACCGTCGTCTCCTAATCTCTTGGGCCGTTTCCTTTGCATCACAAACATTGTGGTCGATTTCAACCCAAAATTGTTTATGGACATCATGTTGATTCATTACATGACTGAGACTTTTGAGGTTAATGCACACAGATCTCATGTTACCATCGATAATTTTTGGCATAAATCGTATAATTTTGGGGAACATTCTTCACTTTATATCCTTGCCAATCGACCAGCTATCGAGTTGGAAAATCTAAAATCCAATTTCTTTGCTGTACCGACAAAAGTTAACAAAGACGTCAACATTTTGCATGAACTATTTGTAACAAAACCCTGGTTTTTACTCTCAATATCAGATAAGAATATATCAACGATTTATTTCGTCTGTCCGGAATTTAGTATAATTTCAAAACACCCCTATATAGAACAAAGGTATCGTTTAGTGCCGTTTTGTTTCCAAAACGATTGCTTAAAGAAAAACCCTCGTCGTTGGGCAATAAAATTCTACATTCAGAAAAGCAGTTGGGCAACAAAAATTGGCGCTATTATATTTGAAAACAATTTCTTCGAGGATGAAAAATTGCATTATTGTGGCCCACCACTTCGAAATGTCTACTTCACAAAATTGCAATCATTCCAAGATGATTCTTTGCCGATCGCCTCAATGGTTTTCCAAAATTTTCCAAATGTCACTCTCCAGTTTGTATACAATGGAGATTGCTTAGAAAAGCTTCGGCTCTCCGACTATCCTGTGAAAATTTATTTTCAGTCATACTATGCTGACTATTTTAGCGCTTCTGGTTCTTATTTGTCTACGATGCCAACAACAGAGGAATCGTTCAATTTCATTTCTTGTGTCGTTCTGGAGGATGAGAATCTGTCTTTTCATGGATATATTCGACCATTTCAGAGTTTTGCTTGGTTGGGCATCATAATTTCAGTTGGATTGGCAGTTGCTTTTCTGCACGCAGTGACATTTTTCAAGAAAGAAATGAGCAGCCCCTTTGTTCTCATCATCTGGGCCTATCTGCTCAAAAACTGTCCCTCACTACCAGCAGAAGCCGAAAAGAGACTTTGGGTTAGAATAGTAATCGGGCCGTTGTTGCTCATTTTCACTGTGTTGTCATATGGCTACGAGGGAATTGTCATTTCGGATTTAGTTGAGCCTCCCCCTGTAAAGCAAATTGAATCCATTCAGCAATTGGCTAATATTTCTGGTATCAATGCTTTTGGGGAATTTCTTGACGTGAGTGAATTCCATCCATTCGAAATATCAAAATCTAGTCAGAACACAATTTTAGAACGGTATTATTGCCAACAAAGGAATAAAACCTACGAGAGGAAAATTTGTCTTGCGATCCTTGAAGATGACATTAGCATCTCCTTCCAAAACGAAACTCAAAACATAATTTCAAATGCAATTAATAATTACTATACTACAGACGCAAAACTCTTGTTACCTAATCCCTTGTTCATTTTTCTCAGTTTAATTCAGAAATATCATTCGAATGACATTAAGTCCCGAAAATCAACTATGATTAATAGAATTGTTGAAGCTCTTGATTTTTATCCTGACTATCCTTCAACGACTCCTCAGCAATGGATTTCGAAATGCAATAATTCTGTCCTCATTCTCAGAAGTTCCCGTCTCCATCGACTTCTGAATGACTCTCACTGGAATCCAAAGAGTGGAGGAGTTCAACCAATCAAGAAATTGTATTACGGAACCCATGAAAACTCTTTTCTCCACGCACCTGTTTATACTAATATCGATTCACTCAAAAATCCGATGCTCACTTCCTTCCTACGCCAGCAACTATCTTCTGTGGTTCATTCGGGTCTTTTCCATGCATGGTTGAAGCATCACAAAACCAGAAATTTTAGCGAGTGTAAAACCTGTTGGGGAAGACCTCCAAGACCGTTGACACTTTACAACTCGAATATTAGCACGATATTTTATATTAGTTTAGCTTTGGTCCCAACTGCTGTGCTGCTATTTGTATCGGAAATAATTTATTGCGCTAAAAGTGCAATTTGGGCATTCATTTGTCATTTATGGGTAGCTACTATGAAAAATTTCAAAGAATGGGTTTCGACGTTTCGCTATTACTTGATCTTTTTCTACACAATACAAATTAAAAGGATGTGCCTTCGTCACTTCGAAACCGTATCACAATTTCCACTGCCGCTTATTTATGTTAATCGTTGAAATGAAATATCGCCAGATAAGCATATTTCATAGATTATTCATTGATATATTGTTATACTTTGTATTGATGATTATTACATACTTTGCATCAAAACTGTGAGGGCATCAAACTTTGATCTCATTCCCGTTAGTCTTCTTTCTCATTTTTGTTCAACCTATTATCAAGGATTAGTTACTTTTGTACACAAACCAGCCTTATAGTTTCATGGTATGCATTAACTTGTTTGTATACTGAATGTTTGACACTTGAATAAACTAAGAACTTACTCTTTTATTAGATCTGTTGTGTACAAGTTTATTGTCCTTCAATTGTTTAATTAAAAGTAATGACAGATTTCTACTTGCATGTTTGTTCGCAGGGACTCCTTTTCAATAGAATGTGTACAATGCACAATTAATGCTAAGCAATTTTGTTATTTCACTTTTATTTCAACATCTGGGTCGTATCTTCATCTCTGTTCTTTTGAACTTTATGATTGTCCCCCCATCATATAAATATCCATGGAGTAAATAAGATATAGTTTTTGCAATCTTATATACATACACTCCATTTAGATTCATCTGTAAAGTTAGAAATTACAATTAATAGGCACTTTGCTTTTTAAGGTGTACCTGAAATTATGTCCTTAAAAGAGCTATGTTAATTTGATCGTTTTCCTAACCGCACAGACGCAATGACATATAAAAATACAATTTTTCTGCATTACTAGCATGCAGTTCTCACCACAAACAAATGTAAACCGCACCGCAAAGATTTTTTTAGCCAGGCAGCGTTTGAACAAAATAATCCACTTCAATTTAGTTCAGTTACTCCGATAAACCATTCCACGGACTTATCCTTGTCATTTTTGTGAGAATTTGTCAAAAGGCAATCTCTCAAGTCTCCTACAGATGTTCCATTCATGCATCATTAGTTTTAACTATTA
>JAAAYG020043556.1:1697-12551 GCA_009936455.2 Tomocerus minor
GAGAATTCTTAACTACATACATTTACGCATTAACAGGATATCCGTAAGCTTTATGTCTAATGTAAGGCGTAATTGCCTACAGGAGGATACTTAACATTTATGAACTGACAGCTGCTCGTTAGCCCTTATACATATGTCCACATTAGTAAATACATATAGCCTCAGTGCAGGATATATGTAAACAGCAACATAAGTGTTAAACTGGCCAATGATGCATGGATTCATTACTACACCCCATTATGTGCTGTGAATCATTTCTACACACATTTATTTCATTTAAAACCATGCTTTAAATTGTATCTTATTTAATTAACATCACCGCGATAACTATAACATTTGATGAGAATGCTGCATACCATATTGAAGGGTCTGGGTCTGTCAATCAAAAGTCCATATATAGTTATGGAAAAGAAGTTCGTAAAAGTGCATAGGTACTTTATCATCTTTTCAACCACCTATTCAGGCTGCACAAATAAAAAAAGAAATGGAGTATATATTGGTATTTACTTGGATGGATTTAGGTTGGGTAGAGTTAGTCAAACAAATTCTTAAGGAAATTGCAATATGCTTATCGAAGAGCGGAAGATTCGATACGATAGAAAGAAAATATCTTTGAATGGGAAATGCCTTCTGTCCAAGACGCATCAGTGTACCTTTTCCTTTTCACTTTAGTGGCAGTGAAACGTGTTGAATAGGGAGCGAAAAGACGAAATAAAATGAACCTATTGCATCTTTTTGAGATTGAGTTGAATTCAATTGACTATTTTACTCCCATGTTATTTTATAGTCAAAAGAAAGCAAAAAGGGAAGGAGGGAGTCCGGGAGAAAGCAAACGAAACGAAGCCACGGATATTCCTGCGCCACATTACATTATTCTCTGGAATTGAGCTTCTTCTCACTACACTTCACTTAACTTCACAGTCGGAATAGAAATGAAAATCAGTCAACTGGGAAACGTTGATCTTCTGTAGATATTACCATCCTCGTCGATTTCGTCTGATTTAAAAATGCTATCGTAGAGGAATTTTAATATCATTTTGAAGATAGTTACATCATACGACATCCTACTCTGACTGCACCATGCGCCGCTTTATTCACCTTTAAAAATTGTTCACAAAACTGTAGGGCGAAGACTCCGTACGTTCCTCGCACTTCCTCTTACGAGGGATACGAAAGAAAATGTACGCTGGCATATAAATGCATATTTAGTCTTGGCAGATGAAAGCAAATGCGAAGGCATCATTTGCTCTACATAGATAATACATTAAGCCACGCATGTAAGGCTTACACAAATTATTGTATCATGCCCGAGGACTATTGTGCTTTAATCTTGCTTCCTTGCATTCCGTTCTTACCTTTACTTTTAACAGACAACTAAAATATTCATGTTTGTACCACTACTATGAAAGATCTAAGGAAAAATTCTTTCCTCTCTCAGCGTAAAGAAACTCAATTTAATTCGCCATTACCCAACAAACAAGAGATAGTTTGCAAATGGAGATGTATTTATTTACATACATAAAATCTAGAATTCCTCCTTCAGGCGAAGACACTACAAAATTCATTTTGGAACATAACAAAAATGGAGGATTACCAACCACTGGAGAAACTTATAATATTAAATATCTAGTTCTCTCTCATGCGACTACACACACAAGACAATTTTTATGGTTCCTCGTCTTAAAGTGCTTTGTATTATTGCATTATTGCTATGAAGTTTAATAAAGACTACCCGCACTGGATCATTTTTCGATTTGTGAATTTGTGTGGCAGAGCATCAAGGCTTAAGAGTACTGCGCTAGCCCACGAATTATGGAAAGATTGTATTCATTGGCTTAAGTAAATGTAGGTTCTGAATAATAGATAAAAAGTTCTTAAACTCAAATTGAGATCTTCCTAAGAATCAATAGATTTTCAAGGCTGCATAGTCATAGGCCATAGTAGCGGAATGATCTGAAAATATCTGAAAGAAAGCAGGGAAATGTGGTTAAGATCAGAGAAGAGAAAGGATTAGAAGATGTGAAAGGGAGTGTTTGGGAAAGCAATGCAAAAGAAGCAATCCTAAGAGCATTATTCGGAAAACTCTTACTTAGAGATCTGTTTCATCTCTCTTTACGATTTAACTTGACATCGGAAAATTCGGCTAACATTCTACATAGTGTATCTGGGAGTTTGACTGGACTTTCGGAATTCTAAGTTTGTCAAGGTAGGTAGTAGCGTAGGTAGGTCGGTTGACGTTTCAACTGATCGAGTCAACTGTACCCTAGAAAACAATTCAATCCACTCGACTCGAATCAATTGTTAGGAAAAGTAGAAATCGCAAGTAGACAGATAGCTATACTATTGCTCTCTGTGCAAAGGGGAAGTTGTTGGGAGTAGAAAAGTAATGCACTACCCTGCTCGTCTATGCCAAAGCATTTACTGCTCTGTGTGTTACGCTCTTCTGTTGCAATAATGGTATTTCCTGTTCAAATGTAAATTGAATTATGTCCACTCGAGTGGGCTATTTGCTGTATCTGCGTTAAAAGTCGATGCATTTTCCAATGTAAGTAAGTAGTTATGGGAGTGTGCAGGAGGTTCTTACGTAAAGTCAAATTGTGGTCAAATGTATTTCTGTGTGGTTTGCGATAGAATGAACAAAGCGGCTTGCCTTCGCTAGGCAGATTTCCGAGCGTCGCTTTGACTGAGAAAGAAATGGTTTGCATGCATATGTGTGCTTCCATCAGTTGTTTGCTGACTGCAGTCAGGATAGCTCTCTGCGGACACAAACTGAAAGCTGCTTCCCTAGCTCTGCTCCAAAGAAATACTTGGACGCTATTTGTACTCGCAGATACGACAAAAGAAACGTGGTCCCTGGCTTCTCCCTTCTAGATACTTTGACTTCCTTTGCCTCGCAGATTCAATGAACACCGAGGAAATTCCTCGCTGAGTTCTCAGCTAGAAAAGTAGGTGGGCAAGGGTTTTAGTGAAAAGATTAGCGTCCCAGTCGCTACAGCAGGCAGCGTCAACGGTAAAGTCAGAGCCAGCCAACTCAGGCAGCTTTAGCTGGTAGCTATTTTCCCAGAGAGCCGCTTTCTCTTCACTCAACTCCTTTACTTTCAGTCTGCACGAAGAACTCACACGGGAAAGTTGCTCTGTCTTCACTGAAGTTACGTGCTCACTTCACTTGAGTATATAGTTACTTAGAGGACTCGTCCCACATCAGCATTAACATCCCTTTCCACTCTTCCGTCGTCGACATGCCCGACAGATACTGATCTTGGAACACACACTACTTATACGTGTTACCTACTAGGCTACGTCGTGCGTTCCGACCAGAAGCTATCTTAGCGACGTGGACACAAAGTCTGTTTATTGTGAGGAGCAGGAGAATTAAAACACTGAAGAAGCAAATGAGAGGCAACGTACTTTCTACCAGTCCCTCCTTTATTCTTTAAGTGCGTTCTTTCCCTTTATTTCCTGCTGTTACACCGACGTCCTCAAATCCACTTCTCGAAAGTGACATCATATTTTACGTAAACTGGCTGTTGTAAGTCGGCTACCGACTGGGAAATTGTTACATTGCTGTTCTCTCCATTCTTAGATGGACTAAAACTACAATTCTGTTTACCTGACCGAAAGTTTCCTAATGATTTTTGTTTGACGACTTGTTGAAAGTTTCCGTTTTCAGCCAGTGAAACTTGTCGTCCTTAACTTTAGATTTACGCTGTGTCGCATACTGATACTACAAACTAAACACAAAAAAACTCCAGGAATCAGAAAATATTCTTGAAGGTATGTAATACTTGTTACTATAAAATCATATCAACTTCACAAATTCTTATTAAGAGCTATGTAATTTGACGGTATGGAGCAATCTAATACTTTAACCCAATGAAGAAGTAGTTGGTAGTACTGCAACAATTCTGGTAGTTTAGCCATAAAATTAAGTCCTGTAGACTCATAGCTGTTATTAATATACCTAAAATCAGGCGCGTAGGAACCGTGTGGGCAGGAGGGCATTGCCCACACGGAAAATGGGGTGTGTGGGCACTGAAGGTAATTGCCCACACAGAAATTGTGCATTTAGTTAGACTTATTTACTCTATGTAAACGCGAAATGGGATAAAGGGTCACTACTTCATCTTTATTGGAGAAAAAGAAAAAAACTTGGAAAAAATAGCAAAATTTCTCGCGCTTCGCGCGAAATGACCTATGTCGCATTAAATTATCGACTAAAACCGCAAAATTTTTATGTACGTATCGATCCTGCATTTCTTTACCCATTCTATTTCTATAAATGTTCATTGAAGATTTAACTGAAACAGATAGAGAATTGTTCAGAATTGAATGGTGCTGCTATGTCGTAGTGAAATGAATCGTTGCCATTGCTAAAACATTGATTTGGATAGAAGCCATGATAAACGTGAATGGTTAATTTTACGATAGCGAAACAAGAAATCTAACATGTACAACTTGTGCAAGGGTTGTCAATACGTACACTTAAATAAACGCTAAATGATGGCTAAACGATACATACTTTGATTGACTCCAATACAAAGTTCATGCTTCGTAGCAAGATAAATAATATCCATAGCATATCTCATATTAACACAGTACAAAAATATCAATCCTCTCCTGACGATTGAGTTGTACTGGTTCTTGGTTCTCGTCAAATATTGGACGTTCTTAATTCACTATGCATTCTCGGAGTCTTCTATATAGACTCGCAGTAACTGTAAGATAGACTTTAGTAAAATATTTGTTTAATTTTGTTTGATCGCAGGAATAAGTTTTGAATGTATGTGTTATAGTCATCGCGAACATTTCTGTTTATCACTAAGATAATGTTTTTAAGACTTTTAAACGTGGTTTATTGGCCTTTGTTTGGAGTCATTTACGGAAGAGTAAATGTAATCTTTCTATTCTTGGTGCTGCACAAAACAGGGGAATGCAAAATGAATTTAATACCGTTTTCAATAGCAAATCATATAAAATTGTCATTAATGAAACTAACTGAAACTCACTGAACAGCCAGGCTCACGTAGAATTAGTTGTGCTAGTAAATAGGACCAAAATAATTAGGTGACTTTAAAAGCAACTATTCTAATATTGAAATTCATTTTGCACTACCCCTATCAAGGTACACTTTTATGACAACAGATCCCAGATATGGCGATAGTCCAGGCTGGTTCTCTGACTCAAAACCACTTATGGGAGAAATACATGGGGCTACCTCAAAGGGGGAAATTAGTTCCTAATGACTATGTAAACTGCTCCGGACCGTGGTTCTGAATCTCCGTATGTGGTTTTGAGGGGTTTTGGAAAATAACTATCACTATACCTGGTAGGAGACCCGTTGTCATGTCAATGTACTTTGACTCCTTTGTTTGATTGTTTGTTTGTAATTTGAGGTTCGCCTATATCACTACAAAGTGAAGGCTGTGGGCACAGGCCACTAAGTACCGGGGTTATTGCCAACTCCTCTTAAACTCCATTGTTGTTAGTTAATGCTCTGAAGGCCAAAAGCTGTCTCACAAGTGTCACAAGTCACAAAGCCAATTCGCAGAATTCATAGCTTAACCCCCACTACTAAACCCCGGGGACACACTCCGAGTTTTTGCAGGTCCATCTGCCATAAATTATCCACCCTGAGACTCATACACCTCCCCATAAACAGCCTCCGACCATTATCCCCGGCGGGATTCGAACTCTGGTCGTGAAACACACGCGTTGATAGCCGTCAATAAACCACCTGCGCCTATATAGACCAAGCCCTCCGGCTTACCTTGACCTCTTATACCGATAAGCGAATATCTACAAATAAGCGCGTCATTAAGATTGATTTTAGTGAAATAAATATTATATCCTAATGCCATAGGTGGTACTTTGCTGAGATATTTTGCATTCTGTCGCGCTGCGATTCAGAAACGGGTTGTTCTTTAGCAAGGAGCGCCGTAGGATTTTCTACTACCATGAAATATTAATTACTTTCCAGGTCTATTTTTCCAGTAATTTTCTTAATGGTAATAAAATAATAGATGGCTAGCTCTTCCACTTGTGTGCCATTTCACTAGAAATAATGTGTTAGAACTTAGTTTATTGTGGGAAATATCAGTGATCAATGATCAATATCAATGATCTACACAGATGTACAGTCAGGAAATCCGTTCTATTTATCTCTATTCGTATATGATCAAAATATAAAAAATCCAATTATTATTGTAGCATTGTAAACGCTGGCTGTACGTAGACGAAGTTGGAAAAACGGGAGTAAGCGTTGAAACAAATGTATTCATTTGTTAACCATGCAAACATTTCAACGTCAACACACCCACACACACACTACACTCTCCAGTCTGCACAAATATAAATATTATGTGTAGCATAGCCAAAAATAACATGCATTTCTTTTCGAGAGAGTTTGTCAAGCACAAGCAGCATTGTGATTTATTTCTCCTTTGTTTATTACTTAGACAGAACGTAGTGCTTTAATTTAAGACAATAAAACAACCAAGAATAACGGAAAAAATTTAAAGCTACGTATGCGTATAATGTATGCTCACTAAGTCGAAAGCAATGTAAATAAAGTCTCTTTGCATTTTCTGTCAGGGCAAGCTGACTTGCCAGGAGAATAAAATTTTTATGTACAAAGTACTAAGTGCTCTTTGTCTTCTGCATGAAAGTCATAAAACGATAATAGAATGCAACATACATCAATATGTAATATCTCAGCAAAGTGATATGAATAAAATATGTAGTTACTTTAAGATGAGTACGAGATAAAGCACGCACATGAAAGTGTATGATAGACGTCTTGTGTGTTTTATATCTTTGGAAGTCAGAAATGTACATTTATGATACTACGACCTGTGTGGAAGGGTAATCCTTAATATCCCTTCTCTTGTGCATACTAAGGCATAGGCAAGGTAGTCACTGCTTACAGTTCAGCAGACACTACGTCGTCGCAGAACTACATGTTTATTTGCTATTATTTTTGGCTTTCAACAATGGGAAATACTCGATCATTGTAAACAAAATAGACAAGCCGGTTTGATATTATTTACATGAATGCCATGAGCTATAGAAAATTTCCTTAGTTAAACAAAAGTATTGATTGCAACGATCTACTGCGACTCCATTGTCAATACCTCTCTATTTCTCAGCAACGCTTTTTTGGAGAGTAGTTTAATACTTTCAGTCAAACTATATACCTAGTGAAAATGATTAATCTACACTGTAAAATTGTCAGTTGTGGTTTACTGCTCACTGCTCACGTTTAATTAAACACGTTACGGTAGAGCTGTCACAAAGACATCTTCTAAATACATGCAGTCGATAGCTGTTGAATACTACGCTTTGGCAAAATTACCGTTTTGCTTTGCTAATAGTAGACAAGCATGATTGAATTCGCTATATCCTCCATGCCATTGCTGGTCCGTGAACTGATCGTGTTGCACTGCAAATGATCGACACTTGGACCCTTTCATTTAATAAAATTGCCTTTAAATTGCATTGCGTTCCAACTGCTGCTCTTTTGTCGTTTACTCTAATCATCTCCCATTTCTCAAAGCCGATGCGTAGGTGCCTTACGCCAGAAAATCCACAAACACTTTTGCTTTGCACAACTTTGGCTACCTCTTTTAACATTTTTACTGCTTTATAGCGGGTAGTGTACCTTACCCGGCAACTATTTGGATTGAAATTCGGAAATCAAACGCCTGGTTAGGTCTGTTACGTTTGTGTAGTTTGTTAAATTATCCAGTGTATTTTGCCCTCATCGTATGTGGCTCTGGCTCGTTACCTTGTGGCATTCAATTGTAATTTATAAGCTATTGCCTGTGTCTGTATTTTAATGTAAAGTTAGTTTGATATTGAACAACCCATCATTAGCTAACACGACAGAACAACTCTTTTAACATAGCTCGCATGACAAACGAAAACTGATACTAAAAATTCGATAGAAACTACTTAATTATATTTAACAGTCTAGAATCTACCATTCATCCTAATTTCAATCATTAAAATTCCTTTCCAATTGCAATTAGGCAAGCATTTACCTAGCAGTTTCTCTTTTGGCTATTGCTGGCTGCATACAACCGGCAATTAATCAATTCAAGTCATTATTTAATATGTGCTATTTGTGGTAATTACTATAGTCTGTTTGCTCTTCCAACTGTCTGGCTGGATTTCAGAAGTATGACTATAATCAACTCAACTCCTCCGATTAAAATTACTGATAAATAAAAGTACCTCACTGAGCTACCAGACAGACTTAATAGGCCATTGATTGCTATAAAGTTTAGGTTCGTTTCTCATGTCATAATTATTTTTATCAATAACTTACACGCAGGCTGGCACACCACGCCGTATTACTTTACTTACTGCTATCTAACGCATAACACCGAAAGTATAACACCTTACGTAAAAGTAAACGTACCTAAACATTAAAATAACCTACATAAGACTAAAACACCTAATACAACACAATAGACCATAAAAATCCACAAGAAATACAAATCCCCTAGGGGTTTTGACTATTAGGTCTTTTGACATGGTCTAAATGCATTAGGCGTTAACACATTAGGTCAAAAGACACAGAACCGCATGCCTGCTGTTCCTAAGCATTTGTAAAATTTTCAGTTTGGGGGGTATTGTTAAATTGCAGACACAGGAAAGTTTACGGACCCGAAGAAAAGTCCAATGAGAAAGTTGATGCATTCTTCTTTTTGTATAAAATCTAATATCTAATAATAAAATTAGCTATATCATAAGGTAACCGTGTTACATACCATGCTACGGAGTTCTACTCAAATATTACACACCTATATTTTCTCTGTCCATTGATTTTGGTTATATAAATTTTTAAAACATGTTATATTTTATTTTATTTGGAAATTTCGTTAAAACCAATTTTAAATATTTATTATCATTACAAAATTGCAACTTATTACTGTGTCATTCTGGCAACCCTTTGAATGTAATGGGCAGTGGCAACAACATCCTATATAGTACCAAAACCACTATATATAGTACCAAATATATATATAGTACTTATATATAGTACCAAAACCACTTGAAATGCTTATGTCCACAATATTTTTCTGCAGTCAATGTGCTTTTTGTTCGCTGTAAAACTTTTTGGTGCATTGTGTACTGTGTACCCATAAAACTGGTTGATGCAAATTAAAGACTGTTTTCCTAAAGCTTCTCTCGACAAAAACATTTTCTCGTGAAGTTAATATTGGTCCTCTAGATTTCAAATTTTTGCAGACATATTGCAATCCTGGTCGGTGGGGTGTCTGCATGTATATGTGGAGTGTGTTCTTTTACAGATTGGAATTGAATGAGATTTGTTCGAGAGAAATATGTTCTAAGTGCGACGGAGCTCGTTACCGAAGATGTCCTTCGTAGATGGTTCAAATGCTCTAAAACTCTTTTTAAAATGTAATACATAGGTAGTACATGCTGCATTGCTTGGCAAATGGATTCAATTAAGTCGAAGATTAAGCCATTTAAATGGTATGGCAAGGTCTATTCCAATTATGTCACTTAAAGAGAAGGAAACTCGAAAAGAAATCATATTTTCAATTTGTTTCCACTTACGACTGTACCTTTCTGTAATTCTGGCTGCGATTCTCAAGAAGGAAAAATATTGTATGTGGACTGCACTGCAAAGCATGCTACACTACAAAGTTGGAAAAGATATACATACACGGACCATTTAATTGTATTTTCTATACCGCAGATATAGGACTATATGTAGTCAATCTAATCATTGCATCGCGACAAGAAACAAAATTGTGCTAGAACTGTCTAAACTTGTAAGATAGGAGTATTATCTGGTGTTAGCATCAGTGACAGAAATTGGGAATAGCTCCAGATCGTAAGCAATGAAAGTCAGTTTTGGATGTGACATGACTGAGTCTAATTACCCGTTATTACTGTAACATGAATTCCCTGCTTACACTATCTTAGCCACGGGTGGGGACGTTCTTTTATTTAAACTTGGCATTGCAATGGTGTAATTCATTCATCATAGGCAAAATAATCTAAAATGTCAAGTGGGGAAAGTGCATTCGTTCTAGATATACGGAGAGGAAAAGATCAATAATAAAACTAAATGAGTCTCTAATGTGTTTAGTCGCTTTATATACCGTTTGCGGGAATCATTTTTGGAGAAAGTAGGAGCTTTAGGTTATTAAGACGACATAACATAACCGTACTGAAGAACGCTCGTCGTTGTACATAGAAGATAAATATTATAGGGTCTTTCTCGGCTGGAGCAAGGACTTTCTCTGTACGGTGTAAATGGCAGTGAGTTTGTATTTATAATGACACATGAAGACGATGCCAAAGACATGTAAGGAAAACATGGAGCAGAATGAGACAAGACAGAACAAAATTGGCATGCCATGCGGCTGTCACATACTAAATTTTTAAAGAGGCCTTCATTCCACGGAGTAGGCTGTGAGGTAAGGACGGTCAATCCTATTAGGAACTCACTCGCCTCCTTCTCTCCCGTCTCTTATAATTTATATTAGTTATTACCTCCATTGCTACCCGCATTCCTCCCCACCGCATTTCTTTGTTTACAGCTCATAGCCACTCACAGTCGTTGAATAAACAAAAAGAAATTTCCTAGAATGATACATAAGCCTCCAATAACGACGTGCCTGCCTCAACGAGACATGCCTGCGCCACGTCATATAAAATATTGTACTTAAATTTTACCCTTTTAATTTCCTTCTGCGTTGTTTGGAATACAATGCTTTTGAATGAATTTTGAGGAAGACCTTAAGTCTACGTGTACTTTCCTGCTACCAAATAATTGGTTATTGTTATTGGGCTCAAATAAATAAAAGCTATATAATG